>JAQZBX010028458.1:0-20044 GCA_029593785.1 Cabassous unicinctus | reverse complement strand
CACACTTGCACATGCACACATAAACTTATACACACATCCAGCGCGGTGGTCCTGGTGGCTGGTCCCCACACTTCTCTATCACTTCAAGAACTTGCCACTCATACCCTAGAACGAGTACCTGTCATGGAGTCAATCTCCTCCACTTCTCTTCTTCTCCCTCCAAATGAGATGTTCCAATTTCTCCTCCCTAGGGCAAAATTTCCAGCTTATTTTTGGTCATGGCAGCTTTTCCAAAATAAAGGCTCATGGGAGGGCATGTCTTCAAGGCAGGTCTGTCACCAGGACGCTGGGCAAGGGAGCCTAGAGCTCAAGCAGAGTGGAGTACCACAGTCTGGAAAGGGGTTCAAATCTGCAGAAAATGTTGAGTACTTCTCCAAGGTCCAGCTGGGAATGGTTTTCACTCCTGCCACTCCTGCCAATGAACCCCAATCTTCCAGTGATCTTGTAAAGACCGCATTTGTTGATTTACAAATATTGACACTGATGGGTTGGTAGCAACTGCTATGAGAGGGGTGGGTATCCCAGTGTGATCTCCTGAACCATTTTGAAAAGATGTCTAGGTTTTCGAAGGTGTAACATTAAACTTTGCCACCTTTTTTGAACTTCACACAGAGCACAAAAGGTTGTTGACAGAATAGCAAATGTTTGAGAGTATTTATTTAATTCAGACTATGCAGGGGTGTGTTTGTATACATAGATGTTTAAAATTGACAGTGTAAAACAGCTGCACTGAGTATAAAAATTCAGAGGAACATTAGAAAAGAGATTTGATAGACGGTGACGGTGATGGTTTGGAGCTGTGTGTACCCCAGAAAAACATGTTCTCCATGTTTTTAATCCATTCCTGTGGGTGTGGACCCATTGTAAGTAAGACAATTTGCTGAGGCTATTTCAGTTACGGTGTGGCCCAGGATAGGTCTTAATCCTGTTACTGGAGTCCTTTATAAGACAGTGAAATTCAGACAGAGGGAGAGAAAGCCACGGGAGCCAGAAGCTGAACATCAGCACAACCCAGAGATGCTGCCATGTGCCTTGCCATGTGATAAGCTGAGGACCAAGGATCGCCAGCAGCCCCAGAACACACAGTCTTTGGGGAGAAAGCATCGCCTTGATGATGCCTTGATTTGGATTTCCTTTTAGCCTCAAAGCCATAAGCTAATAAATTCCCATTGTTTAAGTCAACCCATTTCATGGTATTTACCTGAACAGCCCTGGGAAACTAAAACAGTGACTGGAAAGGAATTGCTGTAAGCACACTGAAGCAAGAATAGCTGGGAGTGAGCAGAAGCAGGGATGCCTCAGAGCTAATCAACAGCAGGTCCAGATGCTGATAAGTCAACCAACGACAACCAACAACTCACATGGGAAATGCTTTACACGGTGGGCATGCTCTGCGGTTGTAGGGCCCGCAGATGAACACGGGCATTCAGTGCACTGGATCCTGTCATTTATGGGTAGGTGTCACTTGTTCGACTGAGACAGCTGCTCAGTGAGGGGAACTGGGTACAGGAAAGACATGCAAAGTAAGGAACTTTACAAACACATGGGGGAAGTGGATGTGGCTCAAGCAGTTGGGTGCCCACCTACCACATGGGATGTCCCGGGTTTGGTTCCCGGTACTGTTTAAAGAAGAAGAGCAAGACAACGAGCTGACACGATGGGCTGTCACAACAAGGTGATGCATGAGATGACGCACAGAAGAGACACAATGAGGAAACACAATAAGAGACTCAATAAGCAGGGAGAGGAGGTGGCTCAAATGATTCAGCATCTCCCTCCTACATGGGAGATCCTGGGTTTGGTTCCCAGTGTCTCCTGAAAAAAAAAAAGAAGAAGAAGACAAGCACACAGAGAGCAGAGAGCGAGTGCAAAAACAACGAGGGGCGGGTGTGGAGAAATAAATGAAATGAATCTTTAAAAAAAAACAAAACACATGGGAGCAAAACACAACAATGCTGTTTGCCTCAACAGTTGTTAAGATTTAATCAATACTGGAATGGTTTGTTCCAGGATCAGATAAATAAAATGTGTGAAGACAGCATGTATTTCACTGTGTATAGCTAGCTACCCCGCATTCCTCTAAAATAAGACACAAGTAAATCTCTCACCCATCTCTGGTCCATGTATCATCTTTCCTCTAAAATCAGACCCCATTTCCTTGTAAGTCAATAGGTGCAACTTCAAACATATCACTTCCTCTTTTCCCACCTAAGTTTCCCCAGCTGTAAATTGGGGAAGTGAGATATGGATAAAATAATCTCTTACAATTCCTCCCAGCTGCTACAGTCTGGGAATTTCTCTGGGGGTTAGAATGCTGATGTGCCCTCTGACCCATCAAAGTGTTTCCTTTGTCACCTGCTTCCCTTGACCATCTACATGTGTTACCCACTTTGTGGATGGCGAATGGAAGCGTTTCAATTCCCAGCTGGTGAACTTGTTTCTCTCCCCTGGCCTTGCTTAAAATGTCTGCAGTGAATTAGGGATACCTCAAGGAAGACAGATTCACTGTCTCAGTCCAAAAGCTTCACTCAAAAGTAAATCTAAATATATAAATAGAACCTTAGTTATACATTCCAAAACGAAATACAAATGACTTCTGTAACGTTACAGACTCAATACTACTGCTTTCCTGCCTTTGAGGCCCATAATTGGAAGCTTATTTTGCCAGGACAAAAGAGGGTTTAGAGAACCGCAGAGCACTTTGGGTAGGGAACCCCCGTAAGCTGAAGGTCATAGAAGAGCTTGAGAGCAAAAGGACAGGGGAGAAGTCCAGGCGACTGATCAATAGCTACAGTTTCAACTCCCTTTTCCTTCCCTCTCAACTCCTCACTACCTCCTATTTTCCTCCCACACCCTTCTTGCTGGAAACCCTCCACCTCTCCAGCTTGTGGGAGATAAGACCATGTGTGTCCCACGGGTGGGGGAGACAGAGTCCACGTGAAAGATCTCACTTTGGGTGATAAGCACAAGGTCATGTTTGTTCCATGTTGGAAGTGCAGCTTTTGAGTTAAGGATTCTCAATGTAATATCAGTCCATTTGTGCTCCTTCAACCCTACACTTATTTCCACGTCCAGGGCTGTCCTTGACTGTCCTTCCTTTCTCTCCATCATGCTTTTACTCTCCAAGAAAAAAAAATTTTTTTTAATTTTATATTTGAATAGTAACATTTCAAAGTTCTTTCTTAATGATTATCTCACTTGTTCCTCACAGGAATTATGGACTTGGAGAGGCCTCTGGACCTGCGTCACAACCCCAAAACTGCTATTCCTACAAGTCGGTATAAAATCAAGGGTCCCTTTGGCTGACCAAACTAGAGCACTTCGTGGCCCAGGCGGGAGGGGCCAAGTCTCCCAGCTTTCCCATTCCCACCCAGTGCATCGCTGCATCTCCTCTTTTTCTTGTTAAAGTCAGAACCCTTCCTGGTGTTTTCTGAGCCCGGGAGACTTATAAAACCTGAATCCATTCCCTTCCATCATCATTTTCTTTCTTTTCCTCCCCCTAACAGCACCCCCACCAGGGCAATCAAGGGGTCTCTTCTCTCCTCCACTCTCCTTTTTGTGTGGGTCACAGAAACATGGAATCTCAGAGCTGGACATTGGGGATCTTCAGTAGGGACGTTGGAGATCGTCATTTTAGCCTGTTCTTGTTTTTTTTCTTCAAAGAGGGAAACCAATGCCCAGAGGTGTCTTACCCAAGATCACAAGGCTACATTAGAGCCAGAACTTGGTATTAACCCAGGCATCTGAGCCTCAGCAAAGAGTCACAACACACACCTACGTTTATTCGTTGGAATGCATTCACTGGAAAGGAATCAGGTCACCAAGATCCCCAGCCTGCTTCATGACCAGGTAGGTGATTCTTTCCATCTGCTTTGCACGGTGTCCAATGCCTCGTTTATGCCCCTTGTGACACGGGGTGTTACAGAGATGAAGGAAAGCACCTTGGGGTGTTGGCTGAGCTCTTTGTGAACAGATCCATCCTGGCCTCCAGAGTCCTAGCGCTGGCCTGGAGGTAGGAAGGGTTAGTGTCCCAGAGTCTCACTTTCCTCCACCTCTTAGTGCTTAAAGTGAATGTTTGCACTGATGTTCCGTCTCCAGCTTCACTGGTACCAACTCTTGTGATGTGGTGGAAAGAGCTGACCTTGGAGGCAGGAGTCCTGGTTGGGGTCTTAGGCAAGCTCATCATCACCTTGTGGGTCTCGTTTTGTCCTTTGTTGAATAAAGGGAGTCAACTGGAAGAGGTGCTTTTTGAGGCACACCCAGCTTTGAACTCCGTGTAACCCAGCCTATGGATGCGGCTACACTAGCTGTTCCCTCATCATTGTCATCTCTATAGCCAGAAAACAAAATCCTGAAAGTCAAAACATGTTTTGCCTCCTTTACAAATTTTTTAAGAATTTGTGTCTTGATTGAGGCATTCTAACAGTCTCTAGAGACCTCCCTGCAACCATCACCACCAATTGCTCTCACTTTATTTGTACAAGGAGCTTATAATTCTAAGGTAGGACTGCCTGCAATGTGTGTCCTGAAGGTCCCCAGGGGGCAGCAGGTGTGTGAAGACCCTGTCCCTCTCAGCCCATAGTGCCTGGGACCTCTGGGCCGGTTACCTCCGGAGTCATGGGCAGCCAGAGTACCATACAAAGATGATTATTTTCCAAGTGGGCTGAGATGTGAAAAAGAAACACTGGGACGCTCTGCTTTAAGGTAAATGCAGCAGCTACAGGTATATCGACAATCCCAAAGGCAAAGTGCTTTCTCAGACCTGCTCATGCTTGGGCCTCATATAACCCCATGAAGGAGGCCAGGGCAGTGTCACAACAAGAGATGACTAAGAGACATGTCCAAGATGACCCGTAATTGGAGCTGGATCTAGACCCCATGCCATTAAGACTCATGTAATGAGAGACGTCAGCCCTTGCATTCGTCTAAGACTTTCCAAACTGTATATTCGTTACAGAGCAGCCTCACATGGATTCTCTTATTTGATCTCTCCAGCCACCCCATAAGATATTAAAAGCCCCCATCTCACATACGAAGAAGCTGAGGGCCAAAGTATGACTTGCCCGAGGCCACACACCTGGTATGGCAGACCCGGGCCTCCAGTTCCTAGTCTGAATTCTGAGCTCGTTCAACTACACTGCAGCCCTCTGTGAATGTCTGCTTCCAAGAACGTGCCACCAGAATGAACCCGTGGCAGACAGAGGGCAGTGCGAGAGGAGAGGTGGGGGACTGGGGACCAGGAACAGTCTCCTCTGGGTGAACTTTGGATATTTGTTCTTTTCTAGGTGGGGAAAGAAGGAGCAATGGTTAGAGCCCTGGGTTACTCTGCCTGCAGGGCTTTGCCAGGCTGCTGTCAACTCCAGTTCTCCCCTGCTCCTTTGTCCTAAACCAGAGGCAGCACGGTGATGCTCCCAAAGCTGGGATTCTGCCTAGGGAAGGAACAATAGAAACTTTGGGCTGCAGAGAAGACACGTGTGCGTGTGTGTTGGGTGTATGTGCTGGACCTGATTGGTGCTCAAAGGCTGCCCGCCGGGACCCAGCCCACCCTCTCAGGATGCCTGGGCTTGTCACGCAGCCCACGTCGGGGAGCCGACATCCTGGTTCCCACTCCCCTCCTTGCCGCCTGTGACCCAGGCCAGCCCACCATGTTTGGGGCGCTGCACATCCGGCCCGTGTTGTCTCGGGATCCTGGGACTCCTTGGCTTCCCTGCCCTGCCTCCTCCCCTCCCTGTGGACACGTAGCCACCACACACTTCTCGGAGGGCTATTTCTAGCTGAGGGGCCGGTAATTCAGCCCCAGCCTGTCAGGTCAGGCTGTCTGGGTGGCGCAGCTGGACGGGCGGCCTGACACGTTGTGGGTTCAGCAGAAGGCAGGATGTGGGGGCTTCCGGAGGCAGGCACCCCTCAGCCTGCTGGAGGTCAGGGTTGCTGAGACGTGGGGGTGGGGCGGACAGGATGCTCCTGCCGACGGGTTGGGAGGAGCTGGGCGTCCAGGGGGAAGGCTGGAATTCAGCCTCCCTGCGCTTCCGGCAGCTCTCTGAGGCCTGGCCCCCTGCAGCCCTCTCCTTGGCAAGAATCGTTTTTCCTCAGTGTAGCTCAGTATCAACCTGAGGGGTTAGACAGCCTGGGTCAGAACCTGAGCCGTGCCCCATCCCGGTATGGCATTTTGGTCAAGGTGCATCACCTCTCTGAGCCTCAGTTTCCCCCTCTGTAAAAAAGGAGATGATAACTGAACCTGACTCATTCATTGTTGACAGGATTTAACCATATGACACCTATGATATTTTTTCGTCTCAAGTGAAGTGGCCCCGTAGATCTGCTTGGCCTCTGGTACACGCTTACTGTTCTCCTTTTCCCAACCCCAAGCTCCTGTCACAACTTCTGGCATTTCCTCCCTGGCTCTCATGTTCTGTCAGAACTCCTCACAGGTGTCTTTCAGAGTCGCTGTGTTTCTGATGCCTGGCACATTTTTGGTACTTAGTTAATATTCAACGAATAAGTGAATGAACTCCTCCTTTAGCTTGATATGATGGGAAGAACTCTGAAACTTGGAATGAAAACAAACAAACAAACAAACAAAAAAATAGAACCTGGGCTCAAATCCCAGTGGTACCACTTTGCTAGTGATGTGAACTTGCTGAAAAAGCCCAAATACTTATTCCAAATGCCCTTCAGTCCCTCATCGGTCAAGCAGGGATATGGCTCCTGCCCAATCTTTTTTCCCAGAGTTGTGAGGACAAATGGGCAAAAGGGTGTGACACTGCTTTGGAAACTGTGAAGGGCTGTGAGTGGTCGAGGCAGTTTATTTTTTATATCCAATTATTCCACCCTTCAGATTTCCCACTCCCGGAAGATTTGTTCTTTGTGGCCCCTTCTCACCCAGCACAGGGTCTGCCTTGGCTGTGCCACAGACTTTTCCTCCCTTTTCCTTCCTTTTCCTTCTCTCCCTCCTTCTCCTTCAGACGTGATCCAACTCACCTCATAAAGGAAGCCTCCCCCCGGCAGCCTCCCCCAAACTAGGAGCTTCGTTCAGCCCATCACACCAGGGCTCCCTGTGCAGTCACTATGTAATACACATTTTTTCTCTTGGCGTGTGTTCCTGTATTTTTGAGGAATTCATTGATTCACCATGGTTTTATGGCAGCCGTCTAGGGACTTTCTTTCCCATGGTGACTTTTAAAGCAAGGTCACTTGATCTCCGTTGAACGTCACCACAGCTCTGCGAGAAGCTAAGGCTGGTGCTACTACCCTCATTTTATAGATGAGAAAGCTGAGACCTTAAAAAAGGTTATTGCCTGACTCCGTGTCTCACAGCCAGTGAGCTGTGCCCAGCTCTCCCGTCTTCTTTGCATTGTAGCTGGGAGTTCGGAGGGTGAGGTGGCTATACCAGCATTCTTCTCACAGGTCACTTGGCGAGGAAGCACAGACTTCATGTCCGATAGAGCTGGGGCTCCCAAGCTCCCCTCTTGCTTTTTCTTTTACTGGCTGTGATCTTGGACAAGTTGCTTGGCCTCTCTGAGCTTAGTTACCCTCCTGTAAAATGGGGATATATCTCCCTCATATGCAAAGTGCCTAACCCATTGTAGGTATGCAATATTCCCTTCCATTCCATACTTCTTCAAAGCACTCTAAAAAGTGTTTGCGTATTCTGTTATATTTCTATTCCCACCTCCATAAAGGTCTTTCAAGGTGAGGTAAATATATCCAATTACTCAGTCAGTAGTTACCGAGTGCCTAATGTGTGCCAGAAACTAGGCTAAATTGAGAGACACATGAAAAGACATTGCTCTTGCCACCAAGGAGCTCACAGTGGAGTGGGGAAAGGCATGTGCCAAGGAGACACTGCTTTCAGTGTGCCGTGGCCAGGAAGGAGCTGTGTTCAAAGGGCTCCAGAGCCTGGCGGGAAGAGCCTCTATACTGGCCAAGGGAAGTCAAGTTGGGCTTCACTGAGGGTTAACAGCTGAGCTGGTTTTCATGGGAGTAAGAATTAGCCAAGTGCACAAGGTCTGATATAGGGGAGAGCATTGTAAAAGGGAGGTCACGCGTGGAAAGGCGCAGAATCATGAGAGAACACATCTCTGTGTTCTCTGTAACTCAGTGTAACTCCTGGGAAAACAGTTTGGCTGTTACTCAAAAAGTTAAACATAGAACTACCATATGAGCAGCAATTCCACTCCTAGGTGTGTACCCCAAAGAATGGAAAACAGGAACTCGAAACAGGTACTTGTATACCAATGTTCATAACAGCATTACTCACAGTAGCCAAAAAGCGGAAACAACCCAAGTGTTCATCAACAGATGGATGGATGAACAAAATGTGGTACATACCTCCAATGGAATACCATTCAGGCATAAAAGGGTATGAAGCACTATGCTAAGTGAGATCAGCCAGACACAAAAGTACCAATATTGCCTGATTGCATTTATATGAAATATCTAGAAGCAGCAAATCCATAAAGACAGAAAGTAGATCCGAGGTCACTAGGGGCTGGGGGGACAGCGGAATGGGGAGTTAAGGCTCATGGATCGGGAGTTTCTATTTAGGGTGCTGAAATTTGAAAACAGTGATTCACATTACACTGTGAATATAATGACTACCACTGAATTGTGCACTTAAAATGGTTAAGATGGCAAATCTTAGGTTATATATATTTTATCAAAATTTCTTAAAAAAGTTCTGCACCCCCAATTATTTATTTATTTATTTTTAAAATTTTTATTTTATTTATCCCCCCCTTGCTGCTTGTGCTGCTGTGTCCATTCGCTGCGTGTCTTCTCCGTGTCTGCTTATCTCCCCCTTGCTGTGAGGTCTTGCTGCATCAGCCCACGGTGCCGCGCGAGCCGGCCTGCCCTCACAAGGAGGCGGTGGGAAGCGAACCCGGGCCTCCCATATGGTAAATGGGGGCTCTATCCACTGAGCCACACCCGCTTCCCCCCCAATTATTTTTAAAGGGAGATATGAAGTACTGGGAAATGAGAGTAGGAAGGTGGGTAGAAGTTGGATTACAAGTGGGCTTATATGGCATACTAAGAAGTTTAGCTAATAACCTTTGGCCTATGGGGAGAACCTGGGCATTTTGAGCAGGAAATTAACAGGATTAAACTTGTGTTTCAGGTTGTTCACTATGGGAGCAGGGTGGTGAGTGAATTTGAGGGGGAACAAGACTAGATGGAAGAAATTGTTATAAAATTATTGGAAAAGTATAGATGAAAGATAGTAATAAATTGAACTAAAGCAGGGGACATTTGGGGCTAGAAAAAATATGATTTTGAGAGGTCTTTAGAAAGAAGAACCCACAGGAATAAATAATTAGTTGTTATTGAGAGTGAGAAAAAGATCAAGGGTGAGCCCCAGGTTTCTGAGCTGAATGTCTCGAGGGGCTGATGGTACCATTACCAAGCTAGAGAATATGAGAAAGGGGCAGGTTTGGTAGGACAGATGACAGGTTCTGTTTTTTTGGGCATGGGGTACATTAGGAGGTATGTGTGTCTCAGGAGATCAGGCCCAGTGGTCCAGAAATGGAAGTGGTTTGCATACAAATGACAGTTGGAACAATCTTAAGGATGGATCATCCAGGGAGAACCCAGGGAGGGCCCAGGATAGATTCCTAGGAACCATCAACATTTAAGAAGAGGGTGGAAGAGGAGTCCTATGAAGAAGACCAGGAATTGTTGACTATGGAGTTTGGGCTGGCAAACATGAGTACCCACAGACGAACTAGCCTGGATGGCCATAGGTTGCCGGAGGATAGAAGATGTACAGCTGTACTGGCAAATGCTCCTTGTTTGTGACGAGCTACAACTTCTGGCTCGGTGAGTTGTGCTGTGCAGCACTTGAGCCCTGAGGGCCACACTGACTTTAACTTGAGGTTTTGACTAAAGACAGAGGGAAGGAACCTTCTTCTCAGCCTCTTTCCTCTATGCTCCCACCTGCTTTTGACCCTTGGGGGTCTTACCTCTCCAATTGCCAAAGGGGGACAATCGGAATGAAGACATTTAAATAAAGGGAAGAATTGAGGGCTCCTTTCCTAGATGCTTGAGCAGAGCTGATCGAGCCACTTTCACTTCCAGCTCTGCCCCTGATGTACACCAGGTGCTGAGGGGCAGAGGGGAAAGGGGAGGAATAGGAGATCCTAGCTGAGAAGCGGGCATGGTGCAATTTACCCCAGGTTGGTTCCATGTTGGTTTCTTTTCTCCTCTTATTAAACAGCTCCAACCACCAGGCTCAGTACCCCAGCATATACCCCTAAGGGGAAGAAGCCCATTTTGTAATTGACTCATATCCGAGTTTCCATCCCTTGGGGGGTGGAGTAAAGAGGAAGTCTTAGGCTCCTTCCAGAGATCAGAGTGTGTTCTTAATTACAAGGAATAGGGAAAGGAAATGGGAGAGTGGGGTGTTAGGAAGACAAAGGATGCGACATTTCCAGAAAGAGGACGTCATCAACCATGTTAAATGCTTGCAGAGAGGTGATATAAGCTAAGGGACCAAAGGATTTACAGTCTCTCTTTATGACCTTGCAGAGAGCTGCTTCAGCAGAACAGAACTGGAAACCAGATTGCAGTGGGCTGAGGACAGAACCAGGAATGAGGAGATGGAGATAGAGAGCGTGGACACCTCTTTTAAAGAAGAGAAAGACCATAACAGGCCAGGACATAGGGTCATGTTCCAACCTAATTAGTTAAGAAACTCAAAGGGAAAATGCTGGGTTGATCAGACCACAAAAAGACCATTTTTAGAGAGACGTTACCACCAATCCTCATTTGCTTCCTTTGTTCCAATCATGGGGCTCTCAGCCTTGGTCTTCTCCAATCAGAGAATGAGAAATTGGGGGCTACATTTTGAACTTTAAAAATTATTTCCTCCTTAAAATGTCCAAGTAACTTATAGCCCGATAATTTTGGCAAAACCAGAGAATTCAATTTAGTAAATAAAAAGCAGTTACATGTGCTGCCGTAATCTCTGCTCTGTGATATAACTAAAGCACTGATATTTATCTAATAAATCTTTACTGAGTAGAGCTGCTATGTGTTAGAGGTGGGACTTTGGCAATAAAAAGGCAGACCTGGCCTCTGCTGTCCTGGGAGATAGTGTCTAGCAGAAAAGAAAGACACTTTTATAACTAACATTAAAGTGTGATGAAAGTCCCAACAGGGGCAGAAGGCAGTCCCCTGAGGAGGTGTGGCTATGGGCACTGTCCAGGTGACATCAGTGAAACACCCAGAGGAGTCTCCACAGAGCTGAGCTCAGAGAGAGGAGCAACTATGGAAAACACGGAAAAGTAGACGGGGAAAATCATCCACAAACTCTCTGAACATAGATAATTATTTGATAACAATTTAGCATATTTTCTCCTGATATTTCTTTCTTTCTTGAATAATTTTTTTTGTCTTGTGAAAATAATATTTGCTCACAAATTATTTAAGGAAAAAACTTTAAAAGAACAAACTGAAAACAAACAAACAAACAAAAAAACTCTCACCATCCTAAATATCCATCCTTGAATAAACATTTTTCCAAACAAATCTATATACATATACATGGATAGAAAAATAGATAGAAATATAGCCAGAAATATTTTATAAAAACAGTATCATACTATCTATGCTATTTTACAAACAAAAATGTTTGATTAAATTTTACTCAGATTTAACAGAAGAAAAAGAAACTGAAGTGAAACTGAAGGAATTGGGCAACTTGAGATAAATGTGTCTTTTGCACAAGAGATATTTTAATAAAATCCGTGTTTAAGAAAGCTGGTTATGAAAATATTATGACAAACATGAAGAGGTTAGAATCATTGCCGATATATTTTTTTGGTGACTGGTTTAAATTAGACTGATTTAAACTGGATTGAGAACCTGCTGTGAAAAATAACATAATTAGCACCTCTCACATGTCCTCTCTCCCTCTCCTCCCTACAACTCCCTAATTTCGTTAATTATATTATTTAATATACATTGTCAAAATTTATTTTAAAATTTCTCAAAGTTCACCTTTTCAAAATGTGTCCTAAAAAAAAAAAAAAATTGTGTCCTACAATCATAACTTCTGCAGTTGTCCAGTCTACTTGGTACCTAATGGTTTCAATGCTAACCACTAGCACTTTTTCAACCGTCCTCCTTTCCTGAATTTTTAATTTGGATTCATCCTTTAAAATATAAAATTTTATTAATTGTACTTTTATTCAAGTAGGGGTCAAGGGTAATGTCTTCCTAACTTCTTTCAGATTGGAAAAATTCTGTTTTGGCCTTTTATGTTTAATGATTTCTTGATAGTTCTAATTTTAGATGCCATTTTATTTTCCTCAAAACTTTATAAATATTGCTCCCTTATTTTCTAGCATTAAATGTTGCTCTGAAAGGCTGACGTCAACTTGATTCTTCCTCTTGTGGGTAAATTGCTTTTTTTCTTTTGATTTTTTTTTGGGGGGATGGGGCTTACTAAGTTTCAGGGACTGTTCTGACTAATTCAAATACTTGAGTTACTTTAATTTGTTTAACATTTCATATCATCTTTAGGATACCTGAAGAATTCTTAAAGTCTAGTAAGTTAACAGGATGTATCTTGAAGTTGTTTCTTAGGAAAATGCCAACTTGTCTCAGCTCTCCTCAAGGAAACCAAGAAAAGAGGGTGGGGGAGGCCTCTGCCCTGTGTGATTTGCCGCATGTGGATGGTGGTGAGGCTACTTGACCTTCCTCTGCTTTGCTACCCCACCATCCCTGTCCCTGAACATCCACCCACCTAGGAGAAGCTGAGTCTCCCTTTGGCCCAGCCAGCTGAGTCCTTCTCCAGGTGGGATGTCCCAGTACTAAGCCCATCCAGTGCCCCATGCTTCCTGGACCTCCACTGACCTAGGAACTCCCTTACGCGGAGCTCAGAAACTGCTGGGCTCTCTTATGTCCCCTCTTTGTGCACCTTGTCTTCCTGAAGGCCACTACACCCTCCACCCCAACCATCTTTTCCACCATGTTGAAGGGAGAGGAGGGGAAGGGGTGATGAGAGCTGGAGGTAGGGCTGGGTGGGCTGCCTTTTAGAAGCCATGTAATGTGGGGATTGGGGGTGTTTGGCCCCAACTCACTGGCTGTTCTCTTTCGAGTGTGGGGGTTCTTGGAACTCTTAGTTTTAACTTTGGACATGAGTTGCAATTCAAGGATAACAGGAAAAGCCCCATTCACTATTTTAAGTCAGACCTCCGCCAACATTCCTCCACATTTGTTTTAAATTTTTTCTCTTCAGCCATTTTCACATAATGCGGCAACAACAAGCAGAAAATTAATCTTATCTATATAGGCTGTTGTTATTGTGCATGGACTTGGCCGTGGAGGTGGCAGGATGTTTAGCCGGGAGCTCCTAAGGGTGGGCTGGAGGATGATACGGTTCCCATGGAAACACCCACGAGCTGGGAGGTAGGGACCGGACCAGGTGGTTGCAGAGTTGTTCCAGTTCTTGAGGCTTGAGTGTGCTATTTAATATTTCAAGCATGCACAAGATAATCTCTTGCTATGGAGATGTCCAGTGTTTGTAGTGACAACATTTGTCAAACAAAAAAGTCAGGGGGAGCAGATGTAGCTCAAGTGGTTTAGCGCCTGCTTCCCATGTATGAGATCTTGAGTTTGATCCCTGGTGCCTCCTAAAAATTAAACAAACAAACAAATGAAAAAACCAACTCTCCTTTGGGAGCAGATGTAGCTCATTGGTTGAGCACCTGTTTCCCATGTATGAGGTCCTGAGTTCCATCCCTGGTACCTCCTAAAAAAAAAAAAAAAAAAAGTCAGTACATGTCTGAACTGTATTAGCATCCTTACTGGGACAATAGTACAGAATACTCAAAATCGGGTCTGTCCTGGAAGATCTAGAACGTGTTTGTGTTTACTGCACCTGTGACCCCTTCAATCCTGTTGCTCTGCTCACCCTGGAGCTGCCAGCACCAGGGATGTGGGAGCCAGAGCTAAAACCAAGTATCTGAGGGCTAGTGGGACCTGAATGATTATCCAACCTGCTTTCAGATGAGATTTGAAGCCCAATGAGAAGTATCTTTTTTTTTCTAGGAGGTACCGGTGATTGAACCCAGGACCTCATACACGGGAGGCAGGTGCTCAACCACTGAGCTACACCCACTCCCCCAAAGAGAAGTATTTTGTCTGCAGTCAGCTAGTTAGTAAGATCTTTAGATTTAACCTAGAAGAGTGTACTAGATGAAACCACCAGCCAAAAAGTAGAGCTAATCTACCCAAGCACCCAGATGCTTGACCTACAAGATGCTCAACAACTGTTTTGATTTTTTTTTTTTCTTTCTGTTTTTCGCTAGTTTTAAGAGTTGTCATTATCCCTGGGATGTGATAGTGTTTTACAACTTATAAAACATTTTCATTTACTCAGCCTCACTTAATTCTCTCAACCTTCCCTTGTGGTGGTATGTCAGAAATGCATTGGGCTGTAAGTCACAGAAAACCTAACCACAGTGGCTTAAAGCCAGAGGGGGTTATTTTTCTCATATAACAAGAAATCCAGAGGTGTTTGCTGGTGATGGTTCAGCAGCTCAACAATGTCAGGGTGGAGAACACTGTGATTCTTCAGCCTTTACCCCATGGTGGAAGGATGGTTGCTTTAGCTCCAGGCATCATGTTAGTTTTCAAGGCAGGAATAAATGGGAAGCAGGGCAGGGGTAGCTTTCCAGAGCCCTCGGCAGAATTCTGCTCATGGCTCATTGGACAGAAGTGTGCTACATGACTACCTCCTGCTACGAGGCCAACCGAGCAAGGGAGTCTTTTGCCAGGAGCTGGGCATACTGCTGGACCAAGCAAAAGTGGGTCGACCAGCAGTACCCACCTGAGGTGGGCCACAGATTCTCCTTCCTCCTCCCCTGCGGTGATGTTGGGCTCTGCTGTGTCCTCATTTCCTCTTTCTGTACCAATCCAGCTTTAAAGTAACCTTCATTTCCCCCTTGATTATAACAGAATAAAACGCTCACTCTAAAGCCTTGGAAAATGCAGGAAAAAAATAGCAAAAATAACCAATAATCTCAAACCACAAACATGAACATGTTGGGGTGCTTCCTTCCTGAAAATTTCCCAAACATATATAAATGGCATTGTACTACATGTTTAGTATTGTACTATACTTCTTAACTCAAAAGTATATTGTGTCACTCCATTTCATTATTGTCTTACAAATTCATAATTATTTTTTATCTTTATTGTTTTTCTGGTCACCAAAGTAACACGTGCTTGTTGTAAAACAACCGTGTACTATGTGAACATTTCCTATATTCCCACCTGAAGAGCTAACCACTATAAACAACCAGCAGTTTTATCAGAATTTATGTAACTATTTCCATGGTGTTGGACATTCAGGTTGTTTCCAATTTTTCATTATAAAAGATAACATTTGATGCACATCCTTGTACATAGATTCCGTCCACATTTCTGATTATTTCCTTTGTGCAGATTCCTAGAAGTGGCATTACTGGGTTAAAGGGCATGAACATTTTTAAAGCTCCTGATGGATATTGCCAAATTGCTTTTTGGAAAGACTGTACCATTTATACTCTGACCAGCCTTTTATGAGCACACCCAGCTTATTCCAGCTTCACTGGGATTTCTGAACTTCTTTCAGCCCCTTTGCGAGAAAGCAAGGCAGCTCAGCAGCAAGCAGTCAGAGGTCTACGTCAATCTAGCAGTCACAGGTTCTGGCTCTGAATTCTGACTCCTCCAAGTTGACTTTGTGTGACTCTGGGGGAGTAGCTCCTCTCCTCAGCCGCCACTTCCCCTTTTCACCTCTCTCTCCCAAAGCCCTGGCTCCTTCAGATGGCGCCTGTCCTCTGAGAAGCCTAGGGCTGTCGGGCTGCTGGCCCATCTCAGCCTCAGGGGGCGCCTGCTGGCTAATCTAAGCAGCACTTCTCAAACTTTTCACTCTTGAAAATTATCGAGGAATCCCAAGAGTTTTTGTTTATGTAGGTTATATCTACCAATATTTACTGTATGTGAAATTAAAACCGAAAAACTTAAAAATGATTTATTAATTAATTTTACAATAACAGTAAACCCATTATGTGTGTACCCAGTTAACACATGTTAATGAACCATAAGTATATTTTCCCAAAGCAAAAAACCTAGTAAGCTGAATGGCATTCTTTTTTACATTTTTGCCAATCTCTTTAATGTCTGGCTTAGTAGGAAGCAGCTGGATTCTCATCTCTGCTTCTGCATTCAGTCTGTCGTGATACCACACCTCAGTCTCTGGAAGACTCCATTATAAGAGAATGAGCAAGAAAAAGGCAATAATGCCCTAGTATTGTTAGGAAAATTGTTTTGGCCTCCTTGGCCCCCTGAAAGGATTTCTGGGACTCTAGGGGCCACAGACCACACTTAGAAAACTGCCAAAATGATCCAGTCCGGGTGTGGGCACGTGACCCAGTTTTGACCAATGAGGAATTAGGTGAGGCTGCTGGGGGGCAGGGAGAAGTCTTGCTCCCAAAGGAAGAGAACAAAGATGTCATCACGCCTGCAAGAGAGGCCAGGAAATGCCGCAGCTACTTTCTACCAGCCTGAGGCTGAGACCAGCAAGTGTAGGAGGGCAAAGCCAAAACCTAATAGGAAGGCAGAGCTGGTATCCATGGGTCAAACATGGAGGCTGCCCTACTTATGGACTTCTCATTGTGTGAGATAAAAAATTGAGCTGGAGAAGGCGTACTAACCGAATCTGATCCTAGGAAGAAGCGGTCCTGCAAGCACCGTGCCCTAACATAAAGAAAGAGGTGAATGGAGAAAGGAGGCTTGGCCCCAGGCGGTGAGAATCCTGCTGGTCCAGGCTGGAAAGTCGGTGACACTGTTGTGTGCTTGTGAATCCACTGGTCCAGCTACTGTTCGTTGAACCTGGGACGTTCAGTAATTGCTCACTGAAGGTGTAGGATTAGAGAAAACGGTGGAAAATTCCAGATATTGGCCATTTTTGTGGGACCTTTAGTAAAGATCTATAAGAAAGCAGAGATGGAGACAGGACTCTTATCTCCAGGAGGTGTTGGGGCCCTGAGAAGCCTAAGTGGCCAGGCCGCTCCCAAATGCCTCCCTTTAGGCTTCTCCCCTGACACACTGGACAGGCTGTGGCCAAGGTCAGTTTTTGTGGTGTTGACTCCCTGTCTGAGGATATTATGGGGGTGCAGGGAGATGGGCAGAGCACAAAGGCCATTGGACAGGACACTCAAAGACTATGTCCAGATAAGGTCTTTGACCTATGTTTACTGAGTGACAGAACTGACCAGAAGCAAATGATGGAAGCCTACTGAGTTGTAAGGGAACTGCATTGCCAGAGAAACTCTAAACTTGGCCAAGAAGAGCCATGATTGTTCAGCCCCCAAGGCAACTCCCACCTCTCTGGCTTTGGGGCTGCTCAGTCTGTGTTTTCATTGACTCCAGCCCGCGTCTGGCTGGAGCACGTGCTGCTGCTTCCAACTTCTATCACCCGGCTCACCCCGCAAGACCCTGGAAAGATTCATCTCCGGGATGGCTGCCCCTGATTCCCTCAGGCCCCTCTCACCGTTTGTGGATTCCAGAACCTCTCAGTGCTCATAGATCCACGAAAAAGTTATGAGAGAGCATACAGACACCCAAATACAGAGAACAATGAATTCTTCATAAAAATACATCACCCTAGGCTTCTTTCCAGAACTCCAGAATTACCCTGCTGAATTTGACCCAAAGGCATCTAGTTGCCTGTTTCCCTCCAGCCGCTTCAAAAGATGCTCAGGATGGTGGAGAAGGAAGGGACTAGGAAGGCATCCAGTCCGTCCTTCACTTTTCAGGGGAGGTACCTGAGGTTCCAGGAGATGAGGTGACTTGTCTGGGTTCCCACAGATGGTCAGTGTCACGGCGAGGAGCAGAGCCCAGGCCAGCGCATATTCGTTTGGCTTTTGGCCTCAATTGTCAGGAATACTATTATCGATTGGATCATGTCCGTCCACAAGGATGTGTTCAAGTGGATGAACTCGTTTGTAAATGGGATCTTTGAAGATCCTGTTAAGATGAGGCCAAACTGGATCAGGGTGACCCTTCATCCAATAAAGCTGGCATCGTTATGAGCAGAGGACGTTTGGACAAGGAGAAGGAGCAAGGAGGAGACAATGACCGTGTGCCTGAGGCAGAGCCAGCAGCAGTAAGCTACGCACGTCAGAGCAAGCGTGGCCTGCTGACGTCTTCCTTTTGGATTCCTAGCCTCCAAAGCTGTGAGACAATACCTTGCTATTGTTTAAGCCAACCAGTGAATGGTATTTGTTACGGCCACCCACAAACTAAGACAAAACCCCAACCCCAAACACCCCCATGATGGTAACTCATCCATTAAGTTACCCCAATTTTTTCCCACCCTAATTATATTTTCAACCTATATCAACACTTAGAAATAATGAGTTCTATAAATTTACTACCTGCTGTAAAAAGTGGTAGCACTTTTTCTTTATTTTTAACTTTTCTAAAGCTGCTATCAGTTTTGAGAGGGGAGCTAATGTTTTAATGTTTTGAGAGATGCTCTGTAGACTGTATTTGTCCTACTCACACTTAACTGTTGGCAGACTTTTTCATATCTCCTCTTGCCTTTTTCCTAGTATTCTCTCTCTCTCTTTTTTTCTAAGCCCCTTTAAATTTTTTAGCAAGATCTAGGCTGAGCTCAAAGTTTCCTGGAATTTTAAAGCAAGATAGTGTCTTCAGACCTTGGTCTAACTGTTCTCTAGTACTGGTTGTGTTCTTCCTCATAAACTTTTTAAAAGCTAGCTTGCTTATTATAATTATAATAGAATTTTTATGTACAAAAGTTATTTTTGCATGCAGCTTTTCACAAAGGTGGCAAGCACATAAAGTCGCGTTGATCTGCACTAACTTGTCTTCTGGGAACGGTCCTCCTCTTTCTTCCTATTTGTGTTGTCTTCGTGGTGACCATGGACACAGGTGGAGTTCTAATTCTGTAGGAACCATATCCCCAGCCACAGTGCAGACCCTGGTCCGAGCAGACAGGAGGTACTTGGTGACTGTTTACTGGATGAATGGACGAGGCCCAATGAGTGAGACCCATCTTCTTTATGGAAGGGAGGGGCAAGGTATAAATGACATACTAATTCCAGAAACAGCAACGAGGCTACCGTTCCAGTAAAAAGTAGAAAAGACTTGTTTCCGGCTAGCATCTGCCAAAGTTGGTTCAGGAAGGAGGACAGCAATGATGATCATTTCTCAGAAAATGTTTTTGTCAAATGCAATTGCCCTGGGAAACAAAAGCATGCAAAGGTGCAGAGGCCAGGGGTCCTCCTGACCACCCACCCCCTTCCTTTACCCCAATCGTCAGCAGTGTACCCCAGAGTGCGGTTCAGTTTCCAAGAACCTTTGGAATGCCGGAAGGGTCTGAATCATTAGGGCAGAAGGCCTTGACTGCCACGTTGCGGAGGTGGACTAGTAATAAATTCTCTATTTCCTTGCTAATGAAGAGAGGAATGGAGCATACAGAAAATTAGAGATGTCAGGAGTCATATGTTTGAAACTTTTTAGTGGGAGCACTTTTTAAAGAACTTTTAGCCGATACTCTTTTTTTTTTTAATTTAATTTTTATTTTTTTTAAATTTTACCAGGAGGTCTTGGGGATTGAACCTGGGTCCTTCCATATGGTAAATGGATGCCCAACCACTTGAGCCACATCCGCTTCCCGCCGATACTCTTTTGAGCACACGTCTACTGATGTGAAGAAGTTTCCTATAGAAGTAGATATGATGGAGGCTGTTTCTAAGAGACCAACAGAGAGGACCTGTTTATTCAATTCAGTGAGGTCTGAGTAAAAGAAAGAGGCATTTCTTTTGTGTCTGGTTAACACGGGCTGCTTGACTTGGTTTTGATTGTTCTACAGGTTGCCTTGTCTTCCTGTGGATAAGCCGTCCATTTGACCATTTTCTGAAAAATTTGCTTTTCCTGGCCTTCTTAAGGAAGACAAGCAAGTATAAAAATCATGTAATAATCTGGACTGACTCCTTAAAAAAAAAACAAAAAAAACCACACCCAAATGTTGAAC
>JAQZBX010028457.1:7672-27898 GCA_029593785.1 Cabassous unicinctus | reverse complement strand
GAGATTTTGCTTAATTTAACAGAGTTTCTGTTTGGGATGAAGAAAAAGTCTTGGTAACAGATGGCGATGATGGTAGCACAATATTGTGAATGTAATTAATACCTCTGAAATGTACAGTTAAAAATGGTTAAAATAGGGGATTTATATGCATTTTACCCACAATAAAATTTCTGAAAAAGAAGAAAAAGAAGACCTACACAAGGGCATTGGGGCCTCTCTCCCAAGGTTGGAAGAACCTGCAGCTGGAATACTCTGCCTTGCGGATAACAAAGCAGCAATGGCCAGGTGCTTTTTATAAAGAACAATTGCAATAGCTGATACTTACCACGTGTCTGCTCTGTGCCAGGCGTGTAGGAAGATCTCACTTCACGCTCGCACAAAACCCTAGGAGGCCTGTCATCACATTATCCCCATTTTTAGAAAAGCAAACGGGGTGGGGGAGAATCAGCGAGATGGAGTCTCTTGCTGAACGCAACTCAGTCTGCAAGCGGCTCTGAGCCCAGGGCTGTGTGGCTCCCACGGTGAATCCCACCACCACCGTCTGGCGCTGCCCGTCAAGGCGAAGGCGTGTGGCGGGGGAGGTCGGATCTCCAAGTCCCAGGCCGTCTGCAAATACCGAGCTTGAGGGCAAAGGTGAGGCGAGTTGTTTATCCCCATTTTACAGATGGAGAAACTGAGGCTCAGAATAACGTGCCCAAGGTCGCACAGAGAGTAAGTGACAAAGCCTGAATCTGCACTGCTTAGCATTTCTCGGGCGCGAGCCTGGGTGCTGAACTTCAGGATTTGTGGATTAAGATGGAGGCTTCAGCTCTCTGCTTCAAGGGAAAATCTTTTCTCTCTCTGGGAAAACAAAAGAATCTGACAGGCCCTTATCGAAAGGATGCAAATAAAAACCTAAGGGCGAAAAAGAAACGGTGAGAGAAAGGGGAAACAGGGCAAGCCGGTAGCGTAGGACAGGGCTAAGGACAGAGGCTGCGAACTCAAGGAGACTTGAGAGGTGTAAAGCATTAGTATCCTCATGTTACATCTGAGGAAACTGAGGCACATGAGGACAGTCCTGAGAGGAGGGCAGCAGTTCTGGGTTACTCTGAGGGAGCGTTTCCCTGCCCGTCGCAGCGCGTCACCTCACACACCCGCTACTCCCGCCAGTCGACAGGCCCCGCCCCTTCCCCTGCTTGTTGTCTGCCGCAGGCACGAGATCGACGCAAGAGGCAGCCAATGGGAGTGGCCCACGGCGCGTCTATCCCGGGGAAGCAGACCCGGACGCGGGAACCCGGAAATGCGAGGGACGGACAAGTGGGGCCAGCCAATCCGCCGCTAGAAGCGTGGTGGGCCAGCCAATGGCGAGTCGCCGAGGGCAGGGCCAGAGGGCCGGCTGCAGAGGAGCTCCTGGGAGCCGGCTGCTGCAGAACCTGCGAGCGCGGGGAAGGCGGCGGGAGGGCCCAGCAATCGCTCGCGGTGAGGAGGGGGCAACCCCGAGGGGCTCGGGCGGCGCAAGCCAGGCGAGCTGCAGCGGGACAGCGAGCCTTGGGCGGGGCCCGGAAAGGGGCAGCTCCGCAGAGTGACCTTAGAGCAGTCCCCTCACCTCTCTGGGTCTGTTTTCCCCTTCCTAGGTTTGGGGGGGCGAGACAGCCGCGCCTCCCAGAACGCACCCCTTCCCGCGGTACACACTCCCGTCACCCGCGGACTTCTTTCTTGCCCTTACCGCCCTGTGGAGGAGCCTCCCTCGGGAAACTCGCCCAGAACACCTCATCCATGCCTCCACAGTTCGCCAGAAGTACCCCAATTGGAGCGCACGTCAGTCCATTTCAGATGCTCTGTGTCAACCAGGCAGGCTCACCAAGCCCTGAAAGGTTAGGGACCTTAGCCTTGGTGCATCCCAGAGCAGGTACACAGGCCTTACTTGGAGACTCTGGATGCCGACACACTGGGGTTTCATTCCATTTACACCCCGTGGGACTTCTGGAAAATCTTAGGCACACTGTGCCTTAGTTTCCCTCGTCTGTGGTATGGAGCTGGGGGTAGCCCTTCTTTCATAGGATGAAGATTAAATGAGATAATGTGTCTAGCACTCAGCTCAGAGCCCAGCACACCATAGTTGCCCAATAAATGCTGATTGTTGGCACAGTGATGCTTGCATACATGACCTCTCTCCCACTGCCAGCCCCAAGCACATGCCTGTAGTCAGGGCGGCCCACAGATCCCTTTTGTGAGGTCCAGCATGCCCAGCCTAGGTGGGGTCCCTGCTGGACAGGTCAAGAAAGAAAGGCCAGACAAGGGAACTGACTTGACTGATGTCGCACAGCCCGGGGTCCTGCTGGCTGAATATCAGAATGAGGGTACTAAGAGGCGGCCATCCAGTGTTGGAATAAATTAGGCCCCTGACAGTTTTGCTTATCAAAGAATGGGCCTCAGAACAGCCCTGGCTAGTGACTGTGTCTGTGTCCGTGTCTGTGTAATCCCAAACCCCAGTGTTTGGGGTCAGAGGCCACAAAGATTTGTAATGAAGGGGGTTCCTGAGTTCAAGTCCTAAGGCTGTCGCTTCCTCACTGGGTGACTTTGGGCAAGGGATTTCACCTCTGAGGGCCCTGATTTCCTCATCTGGAGATTGGTATGATGATGGCATCAGTTCCTTGGGTTACCGTTGAAGAGTGTAGGAAATTGCACGTGAAATGCTTAGCGCTTGACACAGGGCCTGGCACACAGTAAGTGTTCATTAAATGTCGAGCGGTGACATTACATTAATGGAGTCCAGATGCCCCAGAGGTGGTACCAGTCCTTCCAGGCTAACACACACACATACACATACCCATTTATCTATACTCCTTGCCTTGCCCCTACCCCCAATCCATCACCCCAAATTGCTCTCCAGTAAAGTAAGAGGTATGGGGGGTGGGGGTCTCCAAGCCCATCTCTCCACCTGTAGTCAGAACTGTCCTGAACATGTCCATTTTCCTTCCTCATTTCCAACAACTCTTGACTTGCCTTGCAGAACCCCCTCTCTCTCAGCTGACTGTGGACATGTGCAAGGAGCCCACCCCTGGGTCCAGATGACTCTCATGCCAATGGCTTCAATGATGGCGGTGACTGAGCCGAAATGGGTCTCAGTGTGGGGCCGCTTCCTGTGGGTGACCCTGCTGAGCATGGTACTAGGATCCCTGCTGGCCCTGCTGCTGCCGCTGGGAGCGGTGGAGGAGCAGTGCTTAGCCGTGCTCAAAAGCTTCTACCTGCTCAGGAGCAAATTGGACAGGGTGCAGCATGCCGTCACCAAGTGCACCAGCCCGTCCACAGAACTCAGCGTCACCTCCAGGGATGCAGGGCTGCTGGTGGTCAGGAACAAGGCCTCTCCAGGTAAGGAAGACCGGCCATATCTCCTCACTGCTTGTTAATTCAAAAAATATTTATAGAGTGCCTGCTGTATTCAGGGCACAGGGCATTATGTGAATAAGTCAGTCCTGTTCCAAGCCTAGACAAGCAGACCGAATGTGATACAGTATCACCAGCTGCAACAGGGAGGCACAGGAGGCGATGGAAGCATACCAGGAAGGCTTCCTGGAGGAGGGAATGCCTGAGTCAAGATACATGTGTGAGTAGGAGTAAGTGAAGGAACGTGCATGAGGGGAGTATGCTCCAGGCAGAAGGAACAGCATCTAGGAGACCAGAGGGTAAGAGTAAGCCTGGGGCATTTGAGGAACTAAAAGAATAGTTGAATAGATATAGCAGGCACAAGACGGGCTGAAGAGGCAGGCAGGGGCTAGACTAGAG
Organism: Cabassous unicinctus; assembly: GCA_029593785.1. Classification (NCBI taxonomy): domain Eukaryota; kingdom Metazoa; phylum Chordata; class Mammalia; order Cingulata; family Chlamyphoridae; genus Cabassous; species Cabassous unicinctus. The sequence continues at coordinate 24,133 of JAQZBX010028457.1, read as the reverse complement.
CAGAGTTTCTCTGCCTCGGGATTATTGACATTTAGGACCTGATAATTCTTTGTTGTGGGGGCTGTCCTGTGCACTGTAGGATGTCTAGCAGCATCCCTGGCCTCTACCCACTAGATGCCAATAGTACCCAGCCCAGTTGTGACAACCAAAGAAGTCTCCAGACATTGCTCAGTATTCCCTGAGGGACCATCCCTCCCAGTTGAGAACCACTGGGCTAAAAGAATTAAAGAACAGTCAAGGGATTGAAGTACTCATTGACTAGCCACCGTGGGGAGCTGTTAATAACCCTAGGCATGAAGGGGCAGAAGGGACCAGCATCACCAGAACCATGTGGGAGCTGAAGAGTAGCTATAGGAGAGGCCACCTGCCAGGCACTGTGGCCAGAGGAGCACAGCCACTCACAACTGCAGCCCAGCAGGGAAGGCACTGGGGAGAATAAATGCCTGTTCTTTTCCCTCCTCTCCACCCCGGGTTTCTGCCTATGCCTCCCATCAGCCACACCCAGTCAGAAGCCAGGGGCAAGAGAGCCCAGGGAGTACCTCCCTGGCTACAGAGAAGACTTGGGGCAAGCAGGCAATGCCCAGCATACCACCACATGGGGCCCTGAGGAACAAATGCTTTAGTAATGTACAGCGGTCCCGGGCACTTGGGTACATACAGCGTGGCTGGAATGAGGTCACTGAGGCCAGGGACCCTGACTGATCATCATGGTCTCCCCAGGGAGACCAACACAGGTGAGAACTTTCCTGAATGTCCTTTACCACCTCCTGCCCTCCCTGACGATGCTTCCTTGGCTCTCTTCCAGCTGGTAAGTTGGAAGCCAAAGCAGCTTTGAACCAAGCCCTGGAAATGAAGCGCCAGGGCAAGCGGAAGAAAGCCCATAAGCTCTTCTTACACGCCCTCAAGATGGACCCAGACTTTGTAGATGCACTCAACGAATTTGGCATCTTCTCGGAAGAAGACAAGGACATCATCCAGGCGGATTACTTGTACACCAGAGCGTTAACTATCTCACCCTACAATGAGAAAGCGCTGGTCAACCGAGATCGGACACTGCCCCTCGTGGAGGAGATCGACCAGAGGTATTTCAGCATCATCGACAGCAAAGTGAAAAAGGTCATGTCCATCCCTAAGGGGAACTCTGCACTCCGCAGAGTCATGGAGGAAACATACTACCACCACATCTACCACACGGTTGCGATTGAAGGCAACACCCTCACTCTCTCGGAAATCAGGCACATCCTCGAGACCCGCTACGCTGTGCCCGGGAAGAGCTTGGAGGAGCAGAATGAGGTCATTGGCATGCACGCGGCCATGAAGTACGTGAACACAACCCTGGTTTCCCGCATAGGGTCTGTCACCATCAGCGACGTGTTGGAGATCCACAGGCGGGTGCTGGGCTACGTAGACCCAGTGGAAGCTGGCAGGTTTCGGACAACACAAGTCCTTGTCGGACATCATGTCCCTCCCCACCCACAAGATGTGGAAAAGCAGATGCAGGAGTTCATACAGTGGCTCAACTCAGAGGATGCCATGAATCTACACCCAGTTGAGTTTGCAGCCTTAGCCCATTATAAACTAGTTTACATCCACCCGTTCATTGACGGCAATGGAAGGACCTCACGCCTGCTGATGAACCTCATCCTGATGCAGGCGGGCTACCCCCCCATAACCATCCGCAAGGAGCAGAGATCCGAGTATTACCATGTACTGGAAGTTGCCAACGAAGGCGACGTGAGGCCGTTCATTCGCTTCATTGCCAAGTGTACTGAATCCACCCTAGACACCCTGCTTTTTGCCACAACTGAGTACTCAGTGGCGCTGCCAGAAGCCAAACCCAACCAATCCGGGTCCAAGGAGACACTTCTTGTGAAGCCTTAACTCTAATTCACCCTTGTTGACAAGTGGTGTCCTGGGAAAAAAAAAATCAGAGAAACTTAGCATTTCTAGAAACCTAGTCAGTTCCCAAAGTAAAAGACCTTAAACATTCTTTACCTCCAAATGTTTTTGGTTTTAGTTAAAAAAACAAAACAAAAAAAAAACACCTAAATTATTAAGCCTTGTCTCTACAATAATTTATAGTGCAGCCGTTATTTATTTTCCTCTTTAGAGCAAGCTTATGTTGTTGTTTGGTGTTTTCCGTGTCTGTGCTGTGGGCCACTGTTAGCACAGTGGTCCCGGGATGCTTTGGGCATAAATACTCCTTGTGTGACTAGAACACAAGGTTCTAGAGCAGAATTTGCACTAAGGTCAGGGAGAGAGACCAGGAGCTTTGGGATGAGGCCCGAGAGTGCCATAGGAAGAGCTCCTCCAAGACTTTCTCTGAAGCTGACTGAGAGGTTCTGTGACTTTAACTGGGAAATCACTCCTGGGAGAACCCTACTCAAGTTTTGAGAAATGATTGAAAGCTAGCTTTCTTAGAGGTTTTTGCTCCCCTACAGAGAGATTAGTGTTGTCACTAATTGTTACTGGTAGAGCACACTTTTGAGATAATAAATGTTGACAATATTTCTAGTTAGATACCTTATTTCCAGGAAGATTCATTGAGCCATAGATACTTTGCAGACTTCAGTGCCGGAGGCAGTTATTTCTCCATGACAAGACTTTTTTTGTCTAATTAAAAATAGGGGACTGGCCAGCTTGGTTTCCTTTGAGTCAATGCTTCCCTGGCCTCACTTGCAGCAACTCGGACCAGCCTAAAGATATCTGGGTTTTTCACCCAACTGAATCATGCTGCAAATTGTGCAAGTGGGCAGGTATTCCCTCACCTCCTACTCTCCAGTTTTCTATAGGTAAACATAAAAGAATACATCTGAGGAAAGATGCCACATCAACACTGAAGAAGCATTTTTGATAATGTATTAGTGTTGGTTTCTACTAAACAGAGTAAAAACCTTTGACCACAAACAGTACATGTCCTTATTGCTGAGCAGTTTTATACACTTACTGACCCAGCTCTCACTTCCCACAGATTTACTGTCCAACTTTCCCAAGGGGAGCTAAATAGATTGCCTTTGGAGTGGCCTTATTTTTCTAGCAACTGTAAAATATAGTATGTTGTATGAAATGTGGCTTTCCATTTTATGGAAGTAGAAGGATCTCTTTCAATCATATATGGCACAGGTGCCAACACTACTGCTGCTATTTTGGTTCAAAATGGCCAGAAATCACGGTTCCTTTCCCAGTGACAGAACTGTGATGTTTAATGCTGTTACTATATTTTGTTCATGTTTGAATAATGGCAAACATACAAAATGTGTTGTCTCTTTGAGTTGATGATTCAGTTCCTGATAGTAATGGGGTCACTAATGTATTGTTATGCAGTTGTATAATTAGCACATTTAAAGTCGTTTTCTGAAAGGTTAAGAAAAATGAGTGAAAAGATGTATGAAATGGCCCCAGGTGACATTTATTCAAACCTTTATAAAAATGTTTTCATACTTATACACTGCCATAAGTAATTTCTTAAACCTTAACTCTTCTACAGTCTTGGTTTTATATGCACACCAAGGAAGCCTGACAGAAGTGCTTGCTTTGTATTTTAGAGCAAGAGAAATTTGCACTTTAGCTATATGTGAAGGATATTATTTTAACAAATTACTGATTCTAATAAAGTATTTTATTACAAGAATGCCTGAGACTTTACATCTTATTCAAGAGATGTTTCCACTTTTTAAAAGGTTGAAGGGAGGATTCTTTCAGAACCTTAACCCTATTCTTTTTTTTTTTTATTTATCCCCCCTTTGCTGCTTGTGCTCACTGTGTCCATTTTGCTGTGCGTTTTTCTGTCTGCTTGTCTCCCTTTGTTGCGTCATCTTGCTGCGCCAGCTCACGGCCCACACTGTGTGGGCCGTCAGCTCACTGCGCCGCACGGGCCAGCTTGCCTTCACCAGGAGGCCCCGGGAATGAAACCCGGGGCCTCCTATATGGTAAATGGGAGCCCAACCACTTGAGCCACAGCCACTTCCCAACCCTCTTCTTTATATAATTGAGAGAGAGGAACAGACCCAAGATGGTAATTTCAACAGAAAAATGACACAGAACTAGCTGGATAAGCAGCCTACCTAGGTTAATAAGGATGAATTACTCATGTTTCACTGAGATGCTAATAAATGAAGTGGTCTTTCATGTTTCAGTTTACCATCAGGTCTTGATTTTCCGGAGAAAACACATACACTCATAAATTTCTAGAAATCCATTTCTAGAACAGTCAACATCCCAAATTGAGTCCTGCTCAAGTTTGAAAAGGTTCACCCCTATAACATGCCTGTGTTGGATTTGAGAGTATGGAATAAGATGAGAGTATTTACTGGCCAGGACCCTGACCAGGAGCTACCCAAATAATCTCACCAACTGAATGGGCTTCAGCGAGGAAGCAAGCAGACATAGAATACTGCAGAAGGATCTAACGTTAACAGGTTCTTAGGACTGGTACCAAGAGCCACTGCTAGAATGTAGAAGTCGTGTCTAACAAATTGCAAGGGTGAAAGAAAAAGATAGGTGAAACCAACCATAACTTATGGGAAAAAAATTTTTATTTATGGGACTAAAACTGAAATTTAATATGTTGAGAACATAAAGATATTGCTAATGATTTTAGGAGTAATGACAAAATTATGTGATTTCTTCTTAAAAGTCCTTATCTTTTAGAGATACATACTAAAATATGTATGGATGAAGGCTATTATGTCTGGGATTTGCCTCAATATAATATGAAAAAGGGAGAGTAGGCAGGGTAGAGATGAAGAAAGATGTGCTACGAGGTGAGAAATGCCTAAGCTCAATGACAAGTACACAGGAGTTTGTTACACTATTCTGTCTACTTTCTCTCTTTAAAATTTTTTCTTTAATCTTTAAGTTAAAAAAGGAGGTAAAGCTTAACTGATGCACAAAAACTTAAACCTACAAAATATATAAATCAGGAGTTGATTTTCATTACAGATAAAAGAATTCCTGGTTTGCCCCCACCTCCCCCAGGATGCAAGTACACTTCCCCTACTGAACTGGCAAAGCCACATTTGATAAAAGATGAGGAGTTAAAAAAGCTAAGTGTCAAATTGCTGTAAACTGAAGTTTAAAACTGAAGACAAATCAGAGCTATAATAATTTAAATCAACATGGCACCAGGGTTTGATTTACAAAAATTCTATTTACACATCTCTTCGGGAAAGCAAGTTACACCCATTTCAAAATATGTGAATGAACATCTGAGTACCATTCAACAAGAAGTTTTTTAAGAGAACTTCAGTTTAATGAACAAAAAGCTAAATGAGGAGAATTTAAATTTGCACGTTTTCATGGTATTTAAACAAAATCAAAGGGCTAAACTCTAGACAAAACACAGGTCACTAGTCACTAGGCAAAGAAAATGGGCCACAGCAGGTGGCATACAGAATTCTTATATAAAACAAACACTGCCAATATTTTGCTTTTAGGAAACATAAAAACAATGGGTTGACATGTCATTTACAAATACATCATATAAAAACGCACAGCCCCCTTGAACAAAAATCCATCAAATTTTTAACGTGACTTCCCCTATCCCCACCCCTTTACTAAAATAGGCCATTCTGGTGAATTACTAGCATCCACCATTTTGTCTTTTAAAAATCAGAGTGGTGGGCACATGTGCTGTGAAGGGTATAAGACAAGTGTCTTATAAAAGGGAGCCATTTGGACCAGTGGGTCTCAAAAACTATGTTTAGGTTTCACTTCTGTTTCTCACACTCGGTAAGACACAAAATATCTTAGGCAACTACAACCTTCAGAGTGAGCATGTTCCTCCTCTTGCCCTCAATATGAGGGAGCCTGTGAAGCCTCTTTACTTGGAACACCCTTCTTCTCTGTCTAAAGCAGAGGAAAACACACTCAGGTGCTGCACCCGGCCACAGTGCTGTGGTGAGCAGCACCCTAGGCCCAGCGTGCAGGTGGGGGACAGGTGGTCTTCCTGGCCAGCATGAAGTAAGGCATTTCCCTTCTCTCGGCGTCCCGGTCACTTTCTCAGAAGCAACTTGGCAAAGTCAGCATTGGACATCTTGGGTGCCTCGGAGGTTGCTGGGGCGGCACCTGCCGGGCGTGGGGCAGGGCCGTTCTCAGCCTGGGGAACTGCAGCACTCGGGCGTTGCAGGGCGCGAGGCAAGAGAGCGAGCTGGGTCCTGCCCTTCCCCCGCCTGCAAGAGCAAAGACTGAATGTCCCTTTTAAAGTAACAATTCATGGCCCCTGATCCATTTGTGAAAGTAAGCCAGGGCAGTCTTAAAGTACCCAAACGTAAAAGGTGAAAAACAAAAAAGAAGTAGGATAAGATGATTCCTAGCTCCTTAACTTCAGCTCTCAGGTAAAAATCCCTTTAACAAGCTTTGCCGTTTTCACGGTTTGGCAAGGACTGACCCTGTGAAACAGTCTAACTTGGGGTAGATAAAAATGGCTAGAATCTTTCAGACCTCGCCAAATAACCTTGCAATTTTGCTGTCTTATTCCTAGCAGGTGAAAGGTATAGCTTTTATATGGATTATAGCTAAACCTCTTAGTTATCCTGGCAAGACATACATTTGCCAGGATTTGTTTTAAACAGACATGGATTCAACTGGCAAAGACGACTTTAATAATCACTGCCTAAAAAATTTACCTTAAATAAGTTTAAGCAGATGTAAACTGGCAAAAACCACTTAGAAAAGGGCTTATGCATCCCAGGCTTGCACTCAGCTAGATGCCCTGCTCCAGCTGAACCAGAGATCATCAAAAGGAACAGCAGGCCTTGACATTCTGCTCCAACTCATCCTAACAGAAAACTAATTCATCCATGGTTGATGCCTTCATGGTCCATGAACTGGTGCTGGCCAGGACAAAATTTGCATTAGACCAGCATGGAAACACTTACGCTCCATATATCTGCCGTGGCACCATGGGGCCCCCTGGTGCTTTCCTTGTATCTGGCTTCTCTGGAACTTTTCTCTGAGGGGGATTGCTGATAGCCACTTTGATGACATTCTCTTTGATAGTCATGCCATCCATCTTCATGACAGCCTGTGATGCCTGAGATTCATTTTCATACTCAACATAAGCCAGGCCCTGAAAGAGGCAAAATCCAGACCCAGGTCAGATGCTGCAGACTCAGGACACAACTTCCTCAGGCAGGTCAAGGGGTTCCTTACTAAAACCCTGGCCTTGTACCAGTGGGCCAGTATACAGCAGGCACCTTTAATGGTTACCTCCAGGTCAGGCTAACCCACCAATGCCATCCTTTTAGGTTTGTTTTCCTGCCCTGTTATTTTACGCTATTACCATTAATGATTTTAACTTAAGAAAACCTTTTTAAGTTCAGTGCCTGTGCTGAAAGAAAGAGACAGACGGAGGGAGGGAGGGAGGGAGGGAGGGAGGGAGGGAAAGAAAACAACAGATAAGTATAAATCCAGCAAACAGGCTGATGATGTAGACTGGACCCAGGGTAAGTAGCCCACGTAAACCATGTCTCCGTGCCTTCAGCCCCCTCCCTTACTTTCTACAGCCAACTCAAGTAACCTGGATAATGGGTGGGAGAAAGGTAATGAGAATCCAAAATCACACTTAAACGCGGTACACCAAGGATTTAACAGGAGACTGAAAGAAAGCAGCTCAGGAGAGAAGGGGAAAGAGGGGAGAATGCAATACAGGGGCTCTAGTGGAGGAAGTGAACTGGCTGGAGGCCTCATGGAAAAGAGGAGCCTGGGGGAGGAGGTGGGGGACTGCAGAGGAGGGACGCTTCACCCCAAGGCCCCCAGTGCCTCCAGCCACAGCACTGCCCACCAGACCCCACCAGCCAGGGACTCGCACTGTGGCCCCTGATAATTCATGATAACTTTTTCCCAAAGGTCTTATACTTTTTTAGTACAATTGTCTACAAACAGATTAATCTGACTCCACATGTAAGTAGAGCCAAATGTACCTATCTGTGAAACGATCATTTGTTTCTTAGCCAACTAAGTAATCTCTGAAAAGATATAGAAACCAGGTTGGCCTGAGCCTCCCCCTTACCCAGCCACCCACCCCCCTGAGAATCTCCCAAGCCCAAAAGGCAAAGTGCCATCTCCTTAGATGCAGACCTTTGGCTTGCCAGCCCGGTTAGTAACCAGCCTGAGGTCCTTCACGGTGCCATGAGCTTTACAAATTTCTTCCAGCTCCTCTTTAGTGCAGGAGAAAGGCAGACCCGAGATAAACAGTTTGTGTTTCTCCAGGGCAGTGCTGTACCTGAACACCTACAGGAAGAAGGCAGGCAAAGAAAATCAGTGGCACGAGGCACAAGCCAGCACACGACATTCTGTTCAGTACCAGCCCCATCCACAGAATTGGGCCCTGGGACTTAGTACCGGAGTCACATAGCCTCTCTAACCCTCCACTGCCTCATCTATAAACTGGCCAGAGTACTAACAGCTATCCTGAAGTGGAATGAGGACTCAATGAGGCAATATGCAAAACGCTTAGCACAGTCCTTGTCACTCCTAAGCATCAACAGAAGATGGCCTTTACTACAATTCCTAATTTGATCATCGTTATGTCAACAAAAGAAAGCTATTATTTGACCACGCCATGAGTCAGACATCAGTTAATATGCTTAGGACAAACCCCAGGTAACTTGGAAGTTTAGTTCTTCATATAGGACAACAATTCTAAGCATATTCCACATATTAGTTGCTGCAAGAAAAAAGTGACTGTCTGTCTAAAGCAACCCTACCTACACGAGAGGCATTCTTTTTTTTCAACAAACATACCTTAAAATCGGGATTTTTGCTCTTATCCACACAGGGGGAAACAAACATTGGCCTGCCTTCTACATTCCTTCGGTCCAACTCCAGTGCCCGCAGAGCTGATTTCTCTTCTTTAAATTCCACGTAGCAGTACCCTCGGAAATCCCCCCGGTTGCTGAAGATGGGGCGGATCTCAACCACTTCCCCACAGGTCTCGAAGAGTGGCCTGAGCTTCCCGTCAGGCTCGCCCATGCTGTAGGGCAGGTTGCTGACAAAGACTGTTATGTTGTCCTTACTGCTATCGTGAGACACCTTCGGCAGGTCCCTCTTCAGGGAGGTCACCTTGTCCTTTGGTTTTAAAGGGGCATCGATGTCTGCAGGTGTGCTTTTCCCGAAAAGTCCTGTTTCCGCTTCTATGTCTTGTGCTTCTTCAGCTGGAGGCACACTGTTCTCAATCCTTCTATGTTTGGAAGGTGGCTCTATGGGTTTTCCAAAAAAAAGGAGCAATGATTTACTGTGTCTTCTCTGCAGTGAGCTGTTCAACGTAGTTATTAAGTGAACGTGCTCTTCCCACTATATATGGCTAATCTGTAATAGCTGCACTTGCTAATAAACACGTGTTCCTCTCTCCAGATGTTGAGGTACAAGCACCATGTCCTCTGTGAAGTCTTTCTTGACCCAAAAGACCTGTCCCACCACTTTCTGGGCCCCAGTTACATAAGGATAAATGGGCTAAGTCAGGTGGAAATAACAGTCTAAGTCCCCACTGCCCACTCCTAATTATATAAAAGGTTAGAAGGTCTCAAACTTCAGACAGCAAATTCTGGGACCCCCACCCCTCCTAAAAAGCCCAGGTCAGCAACTGTGGGAAGGACCCTGGAAATCTGCATCTTAACAGGCACCCTACGTGACTCTGAAGTACGTGCTCCGTTCACATTGAAAAGCACTGCCAAGGGTCTATATTTTCTAAGTAACGTTCAATACTGTTTTAGGTCCTTCAAGCAAATTTAGCAACATTCTAACTCCAGCCCACTCCTCCAGAGGGACATTCCTGAAATTCAATCTGAAGCCCCCTGCTTACAGACCTTTCAAGGTATTCTCCGTCCCCCTCCCCACACTGCCTTCCAAATAGTCTAAACCCCACACGTTGCCTTTGAGATCAACCCCGAGCTGAGCCCAGATGGCTGACCTGCCAATTACTAGCCATATCCACCACTGTGCCTGTCACTCTACTATGCAGTGGAACTCAAACCCAAGTACTTGCTGCTCACAGAAAATGCCAGGCTGTTGTGTGCCTTCAGGCTTTGCTAACTCTGGCTCTCTGGCTTGCCCCTTCCCACTTCGTCAGTTGACACTCATTCACTCTTCTCTCCAGATGCCAAGGTGAACACATAATTTCCTCCAGGAGGAAGTCTTGCTTGCAGAGAGCTGACCCAAATGCCTAAAGACAATTCTCTACCTTTATTGATTTTGCTGAAACAAATCTGACCCACAACTGCCCGTAACTGAAATGGGTAATAAAAATGCTGATTGAAAAATTCTACCAAGCCCAAAAACCATTAGGTGGGGCTAAGCAAGGTGGTGGACTGCAGCGGTGAGGGGGAGTGTTGGAACTCAAGTGGGATAAAATGGATGTCCATCCATGGGGCGGTGACAGTGACCCAGCATGGAAAATAGAAGCCCAAGCAGGCTGAGGGGGTATCCAGAGCAGGAGGGCAGAGGTGACCATGGCCCACCATAGGGTGTGGAGCCCAAGTGGACAGACAAGGGAAACTGCACAAAGAAGCGCCTGGAGCAGAGTGTTGGAGCCAGAGAGGGTGGACGGCATCTACATGGGGATAAGGCAGTGACAGGAAGTTGGTTACATACACACGAAATTGATCAGATAATACACAGAAGACAATGGGAGCCAGGTTTCTCAGCATCAGAGAAGAGCATTACAAATATGAAAAGGGAGAAAATCAAAAAGAACCCCATGGTATTAGCCTGGAATTGGAGATATTGATATGCGCTCCTCATTTTCACTATACAAAGACATAGAAATAAATATGAATGTATGTGTGCATATATATATATATATACATACTCATGCACCTGTACATACACACACACACACACACATTCCCTAGCTCTAAACTGAGAGGGCCTGGGAGCAGCAACACCCCAATAGCAATGAGCACACTCAGCATCCTCTAAATCTCATTCTCCACTTAAAGGAACCTTGGAGAAATGACTGACTCCAGGACTGGGTTATGGAAAGAACCTAATGGCAAAGTAAAGAAGTGCTCAAAGAATTATGCAAACATGTCAAAAGGGCACAGAAGCCAGTATGAAGAGACTCTTGCCAGCCAAATCTGGGGTAACTGGAGCATCAACATAAATAATTGTGTAACAGATTATAACCATACGGAAAATAGACATCCATGAGTCCATATGCTATAAATAAATAAACGAATAATTTGAAAGTTTGATGAGGAGTGGAACAATTTTCCTAGTCTCAAAATAAAAGTCCCCTTTTATTAATGACAGAGGAAAAGAGTAACTTCACAGTGGAGAAGCCTGGCAGAAACCCCCAAAATCAAGGTATCAAAGAGAATGGCACCAGTAATAGAACACATCATAATCCAGGGCCACCTGTCAGGACTCAGGAAGGACACAGCATAGCCCTGAGCTATTCCTAGCCAAGATGTGGAACCTTAATCTCCTCATGAGGAAATGAGGAAACACCAGACAAATCCAAATTGAGGGACATTCTACAAAATGGAGTGCCTGTCCTCTTACAAAGTGCCAAGGGAAGGCTGAGAAACTGTTCTAGACCGTAGGAGACTCAAGAGACAGGACAAGTAAATGCAACGTGTGACCCTGAACTGATCTGTTTGCTACAAAGGATATTATTGGGACAAATGGAGAAACTTGAATGGGGTCTCAGCATTAGACGGTAGTAATGCGTAGTCTTAATGCCCTGATTTTGAAGATTATATTCAGTAGAAGAATTTCCTTGTTTGCAAGACACACACCCTAAAGAATCTGAAGGATGATGGGGCATCCATCATTCTAGCAACTTACACCCAAATGGTTTGGGGGGAAAAAAGTTCTTTGTACCGTTTTTTGCAATTTCTCTGTAAGTTTGAGATGTTTCAAAATAAAATTTTTAAAAAGCTTTACCTTCTTCATCATCACCCCACTCTTTCTCATCATCCTCATCTGCTTTGCGTTTCTCTGCACCTCTCGTCTTTTTCTTCTTTTTCAATGCTTTCTTTTCAGCCCGGGCTCTCTTTCGTTGTTCAGCCTTTTCTTCTTCTTGCTGGGCAAGGGCTGCTTCCTTCTCTGCAGCCTAAAGAGTTGGGAATATGATGCATCACTGGGTGCAGCAATTACATTACCTGGACTGCCTTGTGATGAGAACAAAGATGACGGGAGAGGGAGTGGGAAGTCATTGCCCAAAGGAAAAGAGATCACAAAAAAGACAGACGCCACAGAACTCACTGCCGAAGCTTACTCAGGCTTCTCAGAACTCTGTCTATAAAACTGGGGTCCTGAGTAATTTGGGGGTCTTCATGTTCCATTCATTGGGTTGGGTGAGCCTCCCTTGCAATGTATGAATAATAGGATCTGGTTGGCCCTTTTTATTCTTTTTAATTTTTTTTCAATAAATTTTAAGGACAAATTCCCCCACTATGTGGAAAAGTATTAATTGTTGGAGCTAAAGTTTTAAAAGTATCTAAAAAGATGGTACAAGAAAAGTTGAAATATTCATTCAAATATTTCATCAATATTGAGTAAAAGATACTTCTTAGGAAGACCTAAAAGGTTTTGACAAGAAATATTCATATAAACTGTCAAAATAGCTACCAGAGATTCCAAAGACTTTGAATACATAACATCATTACCTTTATTCTCTGCTCATTCACACGAGCTAATCGAGTTTCAGTTTTCTGAACAGCTATGTCCCAGTCTTCTAAAGTACCTTGATAGGAGAAACAAACTTTCACTTTTTAGGTTTTTGAAGAATATAATAACATAAAATTTCCCTAATTTCCTAAGACCTCCTTCAGAGATCTCTTTTATCAGACAAGAACTGGAGAGTAAAGGTCCCCATTTTAAGAAAAATCAATTAATGTAGGCTTGAAATTTAGAATTCAAATAGTCCTTCTAGATTTAATATGTTCCTTCACTGTCAGAAGAGACTTGAAAACCCAAACACCTTCCATTATGGGCTCTCAATAGCAAAGATTATGAGATTCCAATGTAAAAGTTCTAAGACACTTATACTAAACTGAAGAATTTTAAGGGCTCAAAGACGTAAACTTTCCTTCCTCAGAGTGATAAACGCTGGGGTGTTTTTCTTGTCCTTTTGTTGTTGTTTGGGCGTTTTATTTCCAGTTCTGAGTGGTTCATACCCAAAATCCAGGCCAATGCTCATGGATAAATTCACACTATTTTCCTATTAGTTGTAGTTACACAACTTAATAGTAATGGCTCTGAAATTTGACAAGAGATGCACATAAGACCAAGGAACCCATTTAGCTATTTGCTTCACTAAGCTCTTTATTGTGCTGGAGCAGGGGTTCCCCACCAGGAGTGATCTTGCCCCCAGACAACATTTGGCCAAATCTGGAGATATTTTTCATTGTCATGACTGGGGGGAATTGCTACTTGCATCTAGTGGGGAGAGGTCAGGAATGCTGCAAACCATCTTACAATGCACAGGACAAGCCCCCACCACAAAGAATGATGAGAATTCCTGCATTAGGGCTATGTCATGCAGAATCCTCCTTGTATTTGGAGAATGTGACAAGAGATACAGGAGAACCTACTGTCACTGGTGAGCACATGTGACATTCTAAGCTTTCAGCATCACCTGGACTGTAAAAATAGTCTGTTCTTACAGAAGTATAAAATATCAGATACTCCTACTTGAGACCAAACGATAAATGGGTCAGACTCCAAGCCAGAAGCAGAGAGCTGAGGGTCCCCACCTTCTGTCCTCTCCATGGTAAGCAACACTTCACAGACGTGCTCTGGGTAATCGCTGGTGCACTGGACAGCCCGATGGAGAGCCTTCCGGCAGTGCTGGGTGTCACCATGCGCCCTAGGGCAGAACACAAACCGCTGCTGCCACCAGGACACAAAGCAGAAGGCACAGAGGGAAGGGCAGGTTTCTCCTCGCTGGTAGTGCCAAGGCATCAAAGCTCCCTGACGATTCTAGCCTCTCAGGAGATGCTCACTTTCAGAGCTATCCACAGCCATTCACTCTACCACTGCCTTTAATGTTTGCTCCTTTTCCCACGAGAGTCCCACATCAAAAACTAAGGCTTTCTTCTAAACCACTCTTTCCTTTAGCAGATAGATACTACTCAATGCACCTGGGATGGTGGTCTGGTCTGCAACTATTTTTTCTGTCCCTCCAACACTCAAACGTGCAACACATAAAAGGGGTTATTCAGCAACCATATGTAATCTCATAAAGTCGCTAGAGAAGTTCTACTATGCAGTCCTACCCAAGCGGAGAATCATGGATCCAGGGGACTGCTGAAATTCATGCCTAGAATCATATCTTTTTAAACTGACATGGAAAGTTAAACTGATAATCACAACAGTTATAAAACAGTATCTTTTTGTTTAAAAAAATTACAAAGAAGTATTTGTATTTATGTATTAGGACACCAGAAGAAAATTTAGAGCAGTAATTCTAAGTGTGATCTACATACCCCAGGGTTGTTCCAAACCCTTTCAGGTTTATGCAAAGTTAAAGCTACTTTTATAATAATACCAAACATTTGCCTTATTCACTGTGTTGACATTTACACTAATGGTGCAAAAAGCAGGGAAGCGGATGTATCTCAAGTGGTTAAGCACCTGCTTCCCACGTACGAGGTCCCACGTTCAATTCCCAGTACCTCCTAAAAAAACAAAAATCAAACAAACAAAAAAAATAACTCTCATCAGGGACCGGATGTAGCTCAATGGTTGAGTGCATGCTTCCCACGTATAAGGTCCTGGGTTCGATCCCTGGTACCTCCTTTAAAAAAAAAAGACAAGCAATGGTGGCCCTCAGTGCAAATCAAGGCAGTATATGTCATTTTTTTCTTTTTCCTTTATTTCCCCGAGTTGGCTCCCTCATCTGTTTGCTCATTGTCTGCTTGTTGTCTGTTTTTCTTTAGGAGGCACCGGGAACCAAACCTGGACCTCCCATGTGGGAGGCAGGCACCCAACCGCTTGAGCCAAATCTGCTCCCAGTACACGCCTTTTTTTTTTTTAAAGATTTATTTTTTATTTTACTTTTATTTTTCTTTATTTATCGCCCCCCACCCCCCACCTTCCCCCAGATGGTTCGCTCGTCTGTCTGCTCATCGTTTGCTCGCCTTCTCCAGGAGGCACTGGGAACCAAACCCAGGACCTCCCACATGAGGCGAGTGCCCAATGACTGAGCCACATCTGCTCCCCAGAGTACGTCTTTTTAATATTCAGTGTGACAAAATGGGAAGTACACATAAAGCATGTCTGCTGCATACTGAGGTAAAATGGTTCTCTCAAAGAAATGCATGTTATTGTTTGAGTTGTGAGCTGAACTAGTCATTTTTTTCCCCATGGATCTCCATTTTTACTTGAAAGCACAGCTGACAAACTATGGTTATTCACACTTCAGTATCTGGCAGACATTTTCTCAAAAATTAACAAAGTGAGCCTGTCACTTCAAGGATAACTATTGATGGTATTTGCTGCCAGTGATAAAATCTGAACTTTCAAGTAAAATTTAGAATTTCAGAACTTGGACTAACAGTTTGACAGCTTCCTACTTAAAAGACATTTCTTTTGAGATTCATAAGGATACTAACAAATGTGATTTTGTTAATACTGTGTAATGAAATGTGTCAATATTTGGAATAGCTGCATGACTCAGTAAATCAGTATTTTCCAAAAGAGCAATACATAATGTTATAGAAGCACGTAAAAGGTCCATTCAAAGTGCAAAATACAACCAATAGATATTAATGATAGAGTCCGAAAAATTCATCAATATGGTAGATTGCAACACCTTTAAGACGCTACTTGAGTTTTGGTGTCCTAATAAGGAAGAATATCCACAATTATCTGAACAGACTATTAAAATATCCCTCTCTTCTCTAAGCTCATATGTGCTTGAGACCAAACTGTCTTCATATTCTTCAATGAAAACAACATATTACAACAAACTGAAGAAGCATTTATGAGAACCCAGCTGTCTTCAATTAAGCCAAGCTCAAGACATTTGCAAAAGTACAAAACAAACAAAAAAGTATAAAACCATGCCACTTTTATCACTGACTTATTTTTGAGGTTTGGAAAATAATGGTCATTTTTCATTAAGGTACAAAGCGTGGGACTGTATGACACAGTGAATCCTGTGGTGGAAGATGGAACAAATATGAGAATATTCTCATGAATTATAACAAATATATAATAGTAATACAGGGTGTTAATAATTAGCTGGGTTGGGGGGAAAATACACCAAATGTAAGATATGGGCTATAATTAGTAATATTTTGATGATGCTCTTTCATAATTTGTAATAACTGTTTCACAACAATGCCAAGTGTTGGTGGTGGGGTGATGTCTGAGAGTCCTATATGATGATATCCATGTCTGTTTTGTAAGTTCACTTTTATATACATTTATTGTTTATGTATGTTCACATACGAATGACATACTTCAATAAATTTTTTTTTTTTCAAACAATGGTTTCTTTTTTTTTTTTTT
>JAQZBX010028456.1:17563-27901 GCA_029593785.1 Cabassous unicinctus | reverse complement strand
AGTACCCCCCAAAATGTGTATGAACCACCACAAGGCAGTTAGTAGATTTGCTTCAAGTGTTGTGTGAGTTTGATTGAGGTTAATTGAAACTGTATACTGTATCTGAAAATACTTTCAAAAGCATATACTACTATCTGATTGTTAGGGGGTGTTTTGATTGCTGATTTACCTAGTTCAATTTTTAGTTCTACCCCACTTTAAGGGAGCTTTTTAAAAAACACTGATGTCCAGACCCCACACCCCAAAGATTTTGATTTCATGCATCTGGGATGGGGACCAGGTATCAGTGTTTTTAAAAAGCCCCTGCCCCAGCGTACTTAAACTACTGCCTTAGTATGCTCTTTCTTGGCAACTGACTCTCCGCCCAGATGCTCACACGGCTCATTCCTGGCTGTCATGCAGGTCACTGTCAAATTTCACTTCCTCAGAAAGTCCTACCTTGACTCCCCCTCTAACAAAAATAGTCCTCCTCACTCCTGCCAGTAACTCTCTGTCCCCTCAAAGTGCTTTCTGTTTTCCAAAGCACTTACTGGCTACCTGACATATTACTATATGTGGAATGAAAAAGAATTGACTTCCATTCTAAGGGAGGTAGTTATTCTTAATCAGGAATGGGGACCTGCCCTCCAAAAGGAAGCATATCTAAATTTCCAGTACCCCTATTATTTTAAGAATACTAATCACAGAATGGAATGCTAGCCTAAATCCTCCTGTCTGGTGGGAACACACAGAACATGACATAGGAAGCCTGTTTTGTTTTGTTTTTATGTGAGAAACATGGTTTTAAGATATTCCAAAAAGAAAGGGAGGGGTTTTCAATCTCTCTAACAATTGAAAGCAAGTCTTTGGCATAGGCCAAGTTGTCAGATGTTAAGACTCCTCATCCCTGCAGTTACAGACCAGATTTAGTGGTCAAAGAAAACCTCAGAATAAGAAAAAAAAAATGTCACGTGTGACAGATATGTTCCAGGCTTCTTCCAGCTCATGCCTTGTGCATTGATGAAAGGAAATGAGAAGTGTATGGAGTGGGGCAGCGTTGGGGAGCTTGATGGGCATTCTAGGAGGGAGCCCCGGGGCACTTGGAGAAGCAGACTCCAGCGTCAGCCTGCTTAGATTTGAACCCAACTCCACCCCTGAGTAGCTGTGAGGACTTAGGGACTTTGTGTTCCTTTCTGGGCCTTCGCTGTCTCAACTGTAAAGTGAGAACAGCAGGCACTCCTGCCTTATCGAGATATTGTGACGATTAAGTGAAGTAATACACTTGAAGTTTGCAGCAGAGTACTTGGGAAATTGTGACTGCTTAACAAACATTTATTATTATCAGTGCCTTTTAAAAAAATTGTAAACTGTCATAGAAAGCTGAAAGAAGTTTCCTATTAGTCACATGGCACTGATTCCAGGCAGCCAGGAGCAGGATGTGTGACCTGACTTTGACTCTGTTGTAAAAAACTAGCATTGATGAAATTCTAAGTGAGAGCAAAGATAGTGAGAAATGGGCAAAGCTGTACCTGGGTACTTGTTGTTTTTAAAATTTTTAATTAAAATTGTATTCCTTCTTTATTATGCTATTAGACATTAATCACTAGTTAATATTTGGTTATGATTTGAATAGTATACTTTTAGAAAAAGCATAGTAAAGTGAAGCTCATGCCAAATGTTTTCTAACTTTTATCCAAGCCTGAAAAAGGTTAAGCCTAAGAAAGAACTCATGGGTCATAATAAGAAAGTGCTTTTCATTTGAAACCAGCTCCCCAAATTATAGGCTTTGTGCCTGTGACCTCCAAGGGACAATTTGGTTAGGTGAAATCTACTAAGCCCCAGAAAATGTCACAGTTGCCATGGTAATTAATTTATCTATATAGATACAACTCAGTCCAAAGCAAATTTTTAAAATTTGATTCATTTCCCCCATTGACTTACATTATAATATCTGTTAAACATTGTCTTCATTTCTGATTGATTTTGATTCATGATAGCTTCTAATCCTTTGTCAGATGTGGTAGTTAGAAGCCCGAAAATGAAGACTTGGTGGTATCAGGGAATGCAACAGTCTTGTTCACTAGTTAAGAGCAGCCTGATATTGAATTCTTTTGCAAATGTGAGGAATATTTTTCTGTAATGACAGTTAAATAATTATGAAATTGTAAGTTCTTTGAGGGAAAGGAATATATCTTCTATCTACCCAGCACCCTAGAGTGGAAAAAAAAAAAAAAAAAGCCTGGACATGAAGCCAAGATCTGAGTATACATATTAGCTACTCACTGATTTTTGAAAAGGTGACTAAAAGACTTTTAGTGAACATCCATTTTCTCATCTGCCATGCCTATCTCATGAAGCCATCAAAAGTCCCAAATGCAATCATATGTGCAAACACAAGAGAAATGTAAGGTTATCTTTTATGGCAGGAATTCAATATGTTGTTGTCAAATAACTCATAACTATTTAATGTTTTCTTTTAGACTGCAATTTTCATATGTTTTCTTTTCTTGAAGTAGGGCATTTTTATACTTTGGTGAGGTTTCTTTTTTAAAATCACATGTATAGTCTTAAAATACTTTTTTTTTGGTTTGCTCCAGCTGCGTCTTCTACTTTCTTTATGGGTTCTTTGTGCTTTCTGCCCTTCCCATCCATATGTTTAACTCCTGCTTTGTGCATTTCTATATATATTGTGCTCTGACAGCTAGACCCACAGTGAGACTACCCTTGTGGGGGCTAAATTCCCACTGGCCCAGGGGGTGGTAGGACTTTCATGAGCTCCACAGTAAGCTTCCCCTGGGAGCAGGGGTATCCCAGTCCCTTGCTCCCATGAGCCCCGTTGACCGACTCAAGCCAAGGGGCACAGAGCTCCTGTATTCATTTCATATTGCTGGGACAAATCACCACAAACTTTGTGGCTTAACACAACAAATTTACTTCTTAAAACTCTGGAGGTCCGAAGTCTGAAGTAGGTCTCACTAGGCTAAGATCAAGGTGTCAACAGGGCTGCATTTCGAGGGGAGAACCACTTTCCTTGTTTTTCCAGTGTCTAGAGGTCCACGTTCCCTGGCTCATGGTCCCCTTCCTCTGTATTCAGAGCCGGCCATTGGGGGTCGAGTCCTCATATCACATCACTCTCATCTTGCTTCTGTCAATGCATCTTTTCTGACTCTTACTCTGATTCCCTTTTCCACTTTGAAGGACCTGCGTGATTACATTGGATAACCCAGTATAACTCCCTATCTCAGTTGATTAGCAAGCTTGGTTCCATCTGCAACCTTAATTCCCCTTTGCTAGGTGAACTAATATAGTCACAGGTTCTTGAGCTTAGGACGTAGGTACCTCTGGCCATTATTCTGCTCACCGCAGCTCCCCTAGAGCAGTGATTCTCAAAGTGGGGTCCTCAGACCAGTTGCATCAGAAGCACTAGTGGCCGGGGGTTGTGGGAGCTATTGGTGTTGGTTAAAATAAAGACTCCTGGTTCCAACTGAAGCCAAATGAATCAGATTCTCTGGGAGCAGGTCCCAGGACTACATTTTTACAAAGCCTTCTGGTGATTATTAAGTCCTTCAAATTTGAGAAGCACTCTATTGAAGGATCTATCCCACTTTTAAAAAAAGAGAGAGAAAAACTTGTTTTATTCAATAAGTTCATTATAGGTTATGTGATTTCATTGTAGGAAAATTAATAAATATATATAAGGAAGAAGAAGAAAATTAACATCTTCCAAATGTCCACCCTACAGAAAGATCATCTGTTAATTTGCTGATATATTCCTTTTCCTCCTCCTTCTATGCATACATATACAAATATATGCATATGTTTTACAAAACTGAGATTATGTTCTAATATTTTAACTTCACTTCCCTTTGCTTTACTAAATAATGTTTCATGAAAAACATCTTTCAAAGTCCATTAAAAGGTTGATTATCAGTTTTAATGTAAGAAATGGTTACAATATTCCATAATATATAATATATAAACATATAGGTACACATTGCTAGGCATTTCATTTACCCCCCCTTATTTTGCTGTTATAGATAACCTGAACTAAACAGTCTTGTAGCTAAATCTTTGCACATATGCTTCGATATTTCCTTAAAGTTTATTCTTGAAACTAGAATTGATGAATCCAAGGAAACACAAACTTTTAAATTTTTACTTTTACTTTTAATTTTTATCAAACAAGTTTGATAGAAGTATGGAACTGAAACAAAACAAAACTGAAAACAAACAGAAAAGCAGCAGTCTTCTGCCCATCCCTTCCCACCCTCAAGACAACTATTTCCATTATTTTTAGTTGTTTCTTCTACTATTTACTTCCATACAGTGGAGCACTGGTAAATATCCAAAAACTGGCTAGGGGTGGGGTGAGATATGTGTACGTGTACATATATGTACATATGCTTACTGATATAAAATATAGTACACCACTTAATAAAATACAGTATTCCTTATTATAAATTCCATGTAGCCAATTAATTCTCACAGAATGCTTTTGTTGATTTTTACCACACTCTTGTTCCATAGCTAACCAATGGTTGCAATTCAATCATGATTTGACAAATAGAGTTGCATCACAATCTGCTAACTCTTCCCACTAAATTTATTTTCATAAATCTGATATGCGATACGTTGTACTAATTCTTACCTCATACAAATTGTATTTGTTAAACTGAAACATCGTTCAGCTTCAGAACTACTTTGAAGTCAAATCTGCTTTACAAATAATTTCTCCATCACTTTCTTGAGTCTAGACAATCAACAAAAAGATCAATCAAACCCTGATATGTAATGTTCACTGATTTCTACCACGACTGATTTCAAGCTACCAACCTAACATACTGACTTCAGAATTGCAAAGAAGTGCACAGAAGCCCATAATCATACGGTCATTTCACCTACTGATATAATAGATTCAAATAGCCGTATGAGGGCAGATACTAGTAAAATAATTGGGATGTAATGTTTTGAGTATTTATTACCTTTGGTTTTAATAGAATTTATTTAACATAAATAGAAGTATTCTATTTTAATTCTATAACATAAATACAATTAAATAGAATTATGTAATGTAAGTTTATGTAATTTAATTATTAATAATGACTGTGTTTTTAAAACTAGCTTACAAAATTCCTGAAAATTTAATAATCAGTTCTCAGGAACTCATATAACCCAGTTGTGGGACACCATTGCCTCCATATTTCTAAACAATGTGTTTTTATTGTTTTCTTTATTTTTCAGTTTTGTCATTATCTTCTTATAATGGAAGATGAGAATTTAGCTTCTCAAGACCATCCCCCCCCACGCACACACAAACATACAAGTACACACAAACTCTCCTCCCTAGTGCAAACTTTCTTTTCTCCTCATCCTCCTAATATAATTCTATCACAATTTTGGGTTAAAGCAACGTTTGCTGTTTATATTATTATGGTTGTGTCAATATAGCTAACACACGAGCCACATGGTTGCATGTGATATATTGCACTTCCTTTCTTGCACAACTTTTTTACTGTCCTGGACTTAATTGCTAATCACTATAGCTCCAGGAGAGTTTAACACTCCTCTCAGTATGATTCAACATCTCAGGTGTTCTAGTGGCTCCTTCTGTCTGTTTCTTGGAGCCATCCTCATGGAGTACGTATGCTCCTACTCCAGTCAGGACTGATTGCTCTCTAGACCTGCTGCTTAATTGTCACTGGGAATTCACTTCATCATCATCTTGGGAGGAGTCTTCCCCTCTTTTGTTAAGGATTCTTCCCCCTTGTGTTAATATGTGGATCTCATGTCTTCATTTTTCTTGATTTGCACCCTTGTTTTTGTAGAACATAACCTCTAGTAGTTTCTCGAGAAATCATCCTGAAAAAAAAAGATATATTGGAGATTTTTCTTAATACTTGCATGTGTGAAAATATGTTTATTATACTTTTTTTTTTTTTAAGATTTATTTATTTATTTATTTATCCCCCCCTTGCTGCTTGTGTTTTACTGTGTCCATTCGCTGTGTGTTTCTTCTGTGTCTGCTTATCTCCCCCTTGCTGTGAGGTCCTGCTGCATCAGCCCACCGCGCTGCGCGGGCTGGCCTGCCCTCACAAGGAGGCCTTGGGAGGCGAACCCGGGGCCTCCCATATGGTAAACGGGAGCTCTATCCATTGAGCCACAACCGCTTCCCTGTTTATTATACTCTAATTCTTGATTTAGCTATTAGCTCTGTATATACTTCTTCACTGGAAATCATTTCCCCTTAACCTTTTGAAAACAGGGTTCCATTGTCTTCTATGTCCAATGTTGCTTTTGAAAGGTTTGGTGCAATTCTGACTTCTGTTCCTTTTCTATATATAAACTGTTATTTCTCTCTGGAAACTTTTTAATTTTTCCATTTATCTCTGGAAATCTAAAAATTTTACAGTGATGTACCTTGTTGTGGATCTTTTTTCATTTACTGTGCCAGGTCTAATGGACACATGGACACATTCAATCAGGAAACTCACACCCTTCATTCTGGAAGTTTTTCTTATTTCTTTGCAAATGTACTCCTCAATGTTCCGTCTTCTAGAATTCCTGTTATTCAGTATTGGACATTCCTGTTTGATACATTTGTTTCATAGGTACAGATGTATCCTTTCTGAGAATATTGATGATAATCTTCAAGTTTTCTTCTGCTTCCTACATTTTTCCTGTTTCTTTCAAGTTCATTTTTCCTCTTTGTTTTGTTGCTTGTCTTTCATTAGAGGCTGTCCTGAAATACCTAGTGACTCTCAGCTGCCCATTCACAATTAAGAGTAAGATATTAAAAAGCTTATCACAAAAAAAAATTTTTTTTAATTAAAAAAAAGCTTATCAGAAGCTCTGTGTGTAGGCATGGAACTCTGTGCAGTGGATTTCTCTGTAGGGTTATCAACCAGAAATGTGGTCATTTTGGGGGGTAACCCATAAATATCTGTATCTGTATGTCATTTCTTGAGGCTATTTTACTTCTCCTGTGAGAAATCTTCCAATTTCTTGCCAGGTTGCTGACATTCTAGATGCTATGTAGGGGAATGAGGCTGTGAATCTCATGGTTCAGCATGTGGATTTTCACTTAATTCCCATTTTCAGACTCTATTCTTACTCCCACTTCCCCCTGTGCCTTTTGTTCAGAATTTCTATGGTTCAGCTTTCCAGTGAGCAAACCTCCAATCTCTTGCTGGGGCAGGGGAGGTAGTTGCTAGGCTGTGGAGTAGAAAGAATATCTGGAAAACAAAATGCTTTCTTACCACCTTTCCATTATTCTTGTTTTCAGCTCTGCCCCTCACCCTCATCTTCAGAAGTCTATGATGACTCCATTTCCAGAGTCTTTTCTGGATTCTGAGGGGCAAATGGATGACTTCTACCTCTGTGGGTGGTTAATCTGACTTTTCTCCACTCTCTAAGTCTAACCACTCATAACACTACTTCCATTTTGTGAAATTTTGTTGATTTTTCTCCCCTGGTGTTATCTCCTCTTCATCATCTTCAATCTGTAGATTTAAACCATTTTTAGATTCCTTTACTATCATTTTGTTGGGAGTTTTGGTGGTAAAAGAGACCAATGAATATATGCAATTTTTCATATTTAACAGGAAGTCAGTATGCATGGTTTTAAGGCTTTTTGCCAAATTGCCTTCAAGAAAGATTGAATCAATATACATCCGATCAGCAATGTGTAAGGGTGCCCATTTCCCTGTATCCTGGCTAATTTTAGGTATTATAACTATATATTCATATGTTTACCTATTTGTAAGGAAAAAAATAGTAACTCATGCTAGGGTGACCAAACATCCCGGTATGCCTGGGACTGATGGGTTTTCTGGGATGTAGGATTTCCAGTCCTAAACTGGGAAAGTCCTGGAAAACTGGAATGACTTGGTCACCCTGCTAATTACTTTAATTTAGTTGACTTACCACAATTTTCCCAAAACTCTTTGAAACTAAGGTAATTATTGACACTAA
The DNA here is from genome assembly GCA_029593785.1 of Cabassous unicinctus. Lineage (NCBI taxonomy): Eukaryota > Metazoa > Chordata > Mammalia > Cingulata > Chlamyphoridae > Cabassous > Cabassous unicinctus. Next base: position 19,951 of record JAQZBX010028456.1, on the reverse strand, counting down.
AAGAAAAGGAATTCTATCTTGTCCTCCTCCTTTCAACTTCATCTCCTCTATGCCTCTAATAAAAAAAACAACAACAAAAAAACAGAACTTATACATAAGCCCAATATAGAAATATGTAAGATTATAGCTGCTACAATTGAGGCAGTTATAATCTTGGAAACCGTTCTTCAATTCCCCCATCTCCAGTGTGCCTCTAGGGAATTCCTAGTGTCCTGTAAAGATGGTTGGAACCCAGCAACTCAGTCTGAGATAGGCTCTGAAGGATGTCATAGCAAAGAGTGTGACTGTTCATGAAGATATCAACATTTGTTCATCTCTGGACTTCAAAGGAAGAAGTGAAAATGATGCCAAGACCTTATAATTAGAAACAAGTAACATGGAATCATCAATGGAAAAATCATATTTAAGAGCATCAAGTATCTATCAAGAGCACCATTGTCTTTTTTATTTCCTTTCACCTTCTTGGATCCTCATTGTCTGTCCGTTCTGGGAATCTTCCCCTTTCCTCTCTGATATGTTTCTTATGTTACATGTTTACTCTATACCCATGATTTTGTTTTCCCCATCTGTTTTCATTTGCTTGGCTGCTGAAAGCAGACACCATAAAATGGGTTGGCTTTTAACAATAGGATGTATTAGCTTACAAACTTACATTTTTGAGGCTGAGTAAAACATCCAAATAGAGGCATTGCCAAAGCAATGCTTTCTTCCTGAAGACCAGCCTGCCAGCAATCCTGGAATCCTCTGTCACATGGCAAGGCACATGACGGCATCTGCTAGTTTCTCCCTTCTCTTCTGGATTCCATTGCTTTCACCTTCTTGCTTCTGTGGCTTTCTTGCTTCCTGTGTTCATCCAGATTAAAGGACTCCAGTAAGAAGATTAAAATCCACCCTGGGCCACACCTTAACTGAAGTAACCTCATGAAAACCTGCTTACAATAGGTTTACAATCCCAGGAGTGAATTAGCTTTTAGAACATGATTTTCTGGGTATATACGGTTCCAAACCACCATACCATCTACTGGTGACTCTCAAATTAGCCCAAACCTTTCATCTGAGCCCCTCATGTGTCTCCATGTAGACTTGCCTTAGTCGTCTCAAATTTAACATGTCCAATGCTTCCTCATTATCTTCTCCTCTAAACTTGAGATTCCATTTCTTGAGTGTGTCCATTTCTCTAAATACAGCTTCCCGTACCTATCAGGATACACAGTATTATGCTAGTGTAACAAACAACCCCTAAACCTTCAGTGGCTTACAACTAAAGTTTATTTTTTACCCACACAGAGTCTAATAAGCTGCTCTGTGGGATAGCTTAACCATGTGTTTGTTCAGCATTCCAAGCTGCTTCTGATCTATGGAACTCTCTTTATCAGAACATGCTTCCAGGATAAGATAAGGCTGGAGGATCTCACATCAGTAATTAAATGATCTGGCCAGGAAGTTAACCATTTCACTTCTGCTCACAATCCATTGGCTCTAACTAACCACATGGTCCTAGCTAACAGCAAGAAAGATGGGGTATTATTTTCTCATGTGCCCAGAGGAAAGGAGAACTTCATATGGAGGAGCAGTAGGAGGTTCTACCACACTACCAAACCAGATAATTAGGAATCATCCTAAATTCCTCCCTCATTCGCTACATACATTCAAACATTGAGCCTAGTGTCACTGTTAACCCTCTCTAGATACCTCCTCCAGCTATCCCTCTCTTCCATCCCCAGTAACACAGTCTTTATTTAGGCCTTTATCATTTCTCACCTACAGCACAGGTGTACCTACCTCCCCTCCTGTTCTCCTCTCACCCATCTTCTCACTGCCTCTGGAGAGATTTGGAATATTTGGGTGGTTCCCATCTCCTTCATTATAAACTCTATTCCCTTAACATGCCTTTTGATGATCTGACCCTGGATTATCTGTCCAGCTTCATTTCTCATCATTTTCCCACATGCTCCAGGCAGACCCAATAACTAGAAGATCCTGGAAGAAGCTCTGTATGCTCTTGCCATCATTTTGCCACTGCTGTTCCTTTATTAGGAATGCTGATCCCCTCCAACTTTGCCTGACACTGCTGCTTCATGCTAAGCTTAAGCATCTTCCTTAGGTTTCTTCTCTGACTACCCCTGATCCCTAGCACTCTCATCAAGAAGCTTTCACCCATGCTTCCCAGGCACTCTGTGATTACTTTAACCCAGCCCTTCTCTCACTGCTGTACTTTTGTGGGACATGCCAGTTGTACTAGGGTGGTGACTGCATTATTCATCTCAGTATCCCCAGTACCTAACAGAGGGGACTGATTATAAGGAGAATGAATGAATGTTGTGAATTCCTAAATGAGTGATTCTGATGCCCAGTCTTAATCTGTTACCTTTGGCGGGGGGGGGGGGG
>JAQZBX010028456.1:0-17463 GCA_029593785.1 Cabassous unicinctus | reverse complement strand
GTGATTGGGAGAGAAAAAGTATAGAAGCAGTAGAAAAGTAGGTGTAGGAGGTTCCTGTCCCCACCTTCCAGGATTGCCATTCTCCCTGAAAATGCTGTATGCTGGTTTAGGCACAAGTAGCCAAACTGTTTGAAACCAGATTGGAATAGAGCATCTCTGGTCTTGTCATCATGAGAATCATTTGATCCATTTAAAGGAGGTCTCCGTATTCAGGCACCCAGGCTCATCTTGGTGTACACTCCAAAGACAGGCTCTCAAACTGACCCCAGGCAGTGCCCATTAGCTTATTTCAAAGAAGTCAAAAGAGAGTTCTTTGGTGCAAGGTCATGCCTTCATCTTTCTGAGTAAACAGAAAATGTAGAACTAAAGGTTTCATTTTTTAAATGCACTTTATATCCCTCATCTTATGGGGGTCAAGCTGGCCCTTGGGCCAAAGCAGATGTTAAGTCTCTGACTTATAATCTCAAAACAGCAGTTATTCCTAAAATTCCCTTTTTGCTTCTTTGTGACTTATGTGGTGACCTTTACTGTCAACCAACCCTCTCCCATGACTCTTGATGTGTAAGGGCTTGTTTCAGATGAGTTTGTTTTTCTTTACTTCACACTGAATTAGTGGAAAGAAGGTTAAATGGGATATCGGGGTCCCCTGGGGAGGCTTAAACAGATAGAAGTTAATTGTCTTTTGATAAGAGAGTAGGCTATTGAACTTCCATTCTACCATCAGCTGCTCCTTTTCTGCCTGTTAGCAAATGGCAAGCACTGACGCCCCAACATTCATGCCTAACTTCCCACCCGGTCCCCCCAGCAAGAACTTACAGATCAACTTAGCTCAGTCAAAATTGTAAAAGTAAAGGATAGTTGTTTCTTCTTGTGTATAAGATGAACCGTTTGCTCTCTTTCTTTCAAAGTTGCCCAGGTATTGTAGAGGGTTATTAAAAACAGAAAGAAATGCAAGCTAATCTACTTAGATCACGTTTCCACAAAAAACTATCAGATTTTACTGCTGGAGTATTTTGGTCCCTCTGTCTTTTAGGCCCTGCCACCAAAAATGTCATACTGAGGATCCCTCATTTCTTCCCACCTATTTTTTGGAAATCTAGTACACCCAAATATCTTTCTATTCCAGTGAGCTTAAGCCCAAGTGAGGATTTTTAATATATCTGCCATCCTGAAGGCCCCAAAGCTGGCCTGGGCAGGTTTTCTTGGTTTATATATGTATTTTAATTTATCTAATAGACACTTATTTAGCGCTTAACTAAATGCCAGATACCGTTCAACACACTTTATCCATGTTAATTCATTTAATGCTCATAAAATCCAATGATGTATATATTAATACTATCTTCATTTTACAGATGAGGAAACTGAGGCAAAGAAAGGTTAAGTGACAGCTCATACAGCTAGTGATAGAACCAGGACCTGGAGGCAGGCAGTTTGATTCTGAAATTTCTGTTTTTAACCGCTGCACTATGCTCTCAAGCAGCTTATTTAACTTCCAAATCATTATTTGAGATCAGAGGATGTAGACTGGCCCACAGTGTATTTTTGTGGCTCATACATAATCAAAAATTCAGAAAATTTACAGCGAAATCTGGATTTCCAAACTTCCTTTGAAAATGGGACTAGCAGGCATCACTGGACTTGCATTCCCAACTCTGCAACAGCAGCTGAGCAGCAAACCATTTCCATCACCTGTCTGGCCCCTAAGAAGCTTTTGAATTTGTGACTTCTATCCTAGATGCCATGTGGGCACTGCAAAGAAGAGTGAATTAATACGTTCCCTGATCTTCTAGACACCTAATTTACTCACTTCTCCCCATAACTTGATCTCTGGTTATGTTAGCTCTAATGACCTACCTAGTGCCTGATCTATCCTGTCCCAAAGATAAATGCTGAATGAGAGTGAGTCCCTCCCTCTGTCCTGGGATCCCAAACCTCCATTGCTCTGGCTAAGGGTCTAGCCAAATGGCTGATGTTATAGGTTGGATCCCCAGAGCCAGAGCCGCGTCATAGGATAAGTCAAGCTTGAATCCAGGAGTGAAAGGCAAGGCTCACAGGCCAGTACAAGCCCTAGATCCAGAGAGCCAAGGGCCCCACAGAGGCCAGAAGTTCAGAGTTGGGCACAGAAGGATGAAGGGGAAGCATTTTAGGAATAAGAAACTGAGGAGAAGGCAATATAATGCACCATTAGAGAAGGGACTCTGGAGTCAGGCAGATATGTAAAGTTATTTAATGTCTGCTGAGCCTACACTTCCTCATCAATATGGGGAAATCCATGGTCCCTGCTTCACGGGCTTGTGGGAGGGATTAAATGTGATACTGTACACAAAGTGCTTGCCATGGTGCCTGCTATGATAAATGATAACACAAAGTGCCCAGGGGTTCCTAAGCGACCTCTGGGAATACCAGTGGGTGTTTGAAGTTTGCCTGTGTGCAGAGGGGGTGCTTGGGTGTGGGTCCAACCAGTTCCAAGGGACAAAGCTAAGACAGAATTTGATGATTCATAATCATAACATTGTGTTGCCATCATTTATTTTCACTTTTAGCATATTTATTCAAAGTTTTATCTTGTATCTTATAATGGCTTGAGACAAAGTTGGGTTTTTATTTTTATTTTTTGTTTATTTGTTTGGGTCGAAACATCCAAGAGTCCTCCAATAGCCTATGGATTTGCATATTTCTTTTCCTCCCCAAGTGGCCTTGCATTCTAGGAAAACATTGACCCAACACAAGTTCTTCTTTGGAACAAGTGTGAGGCATTTTTACCCCACAGGCTTTGTACATCTTTGTTCCTTTCCTTCTCTTTCATCATTTACTTACAGAAAATAAAATCTATTAGAAAGCAATTTGTCCTATATTAAATTCATTTACGCAGAGCTCAACTGGGGTGTCCTGGCTCTCTGTGTGGGCAGCCCTCTCTCTGGGTTACCTTCCATCTAGGAAGTACTTCAAGTTTTTAGAGATCCTGGAGGAGACAGGACTCCAGACATGGCCAGGGTCTCCCTCTGCAGGCAGGGGGCTGATGCTTGGTTCTGTAACTCCCCTTCAGCTCTTTTAGAAGCTTAGGAGCTCTTCTGTGAGACAAACTCTAAAAGGGAGTACCGGGTCCCTCTGGGTAACATTCCCAAGAGCTGGGCTTAGGAATGTGCCTAGCCCAGTAAACTCTTCAGATGTGACAAGGGTAAGGCTAATCAGATGTGGAGAGTACTTTAAATCAAGAGCATCTGAAAGGGCTTTTTAATTTTTATTAGTTTTATTGAATTGAATGTGGAAGAACTTCCTGGATTTTGGGAAGTTCTTGGGGAGTCACAAGAAAGGCTATTCTATCTATAATATGAATGTACTACATTGCCTTGCTCAGAGCCTGTCCTATTGTTGTAGCTTTTTCTTTCAAATCTAATGTCAGCCATAGCAGGAAAGATGAACGTTGGCACTAGCTTGCTTCTGCTCGCTTATAATCCTGTTCAGGGCAGGTTTGTGAAATGAATGATTCCTTCCATCATAGATGCCGCGTTGGCTAATTTTAGAAAGATCAGAATGCAGGAGACTTCTATTCCTATGCTAACGCAGTCACTGTTACCACCACCATCAAGCTGTATTAATTAATTTTACTTTTGTGTATTTCTGGGTTGCTATCTGGAAAATGAGCAGGGAAATAAAGACCTTTGTCTTTATTATGAGTATTTAACAAAAAAAATTTTACAGGGCACTTTACAAATGAATAGCTCCTTTTTCATGCTAAATATCAACATATAATTTTTCTCTCATTTCAAAAAACAAGGTGGTCACAAATTCTCGACATACCTTGCATCAGATACTAGATTCTAATTCATTTGTCTTAAAATTTTTTAGAAGCAATATTCTATGCTGGATTTTACCTTTCGCTTTCCTGTGTTAATATTGGTTACACCTAAAAATTCAAAGTTACTATCATAGATTTTATTCCTTTAATATAGAAAATAGAAAAGAATCTGAGTTAGAAAAACTAACTTTCAAGAGAAAAGAGCAATTGAACATCAAACATCTTAGGGCCATTTCAATGTGGCTCTTTATACAAAACACACAAACTCTGGGAACCATGCATGGCCTCTTCTTTTCTAAACATAATTTCCCCCATATTCGGATCAAATATTTTTAGGTCTGGAAAGAACTTCGAAAATGTTGTGTCAGGCACATAGTTAATGGTTCAGCAGAACTAGAACACAGATCTCTTGAATCCCCAGATGATGCTTTTTTTTCCAAGTCTTCTCTCATTCTTTCACTTCTGAATTCTTTCACAGTATCTAAGCCATTTCATTTTCTACCTGCTCCTGCATCACATCCCCTCCACCCCCCTCCCATAAATTGGTGTCTGTAGCTCCTTTCTGCTCTGCAGAGACTCTGAGATGCAATAGGAGAGGGAAGGCTGCAGGCAGAGCCTTTGGGCTTTCTACACCTAATTTAACAAGGTGTAGCCGTTGGGCAGTTTGATGTAATTATGAATTCCAAAAAGAGATATTGGATTATGCTTGTAAATGGATCTGTTAATCTGGGCATGATTAAGTTATGATTAGGGCGTTGACTGGGCCACATCAGTAGGGCGTGGAGCCCCACCCAAGGGGTGGGGAATAAAATATAAAAGGCATCACAAAGAACAGAGTTGCAGCAGTTTTGATGTTGGAGAGAAGGCCCCCGGAGAGAGATGAGCCATTCGCCTGAGAGTACACAGCTGGCCTTGTGGAGAGAAGCAAAGCCTAGAGAGCCTCATAGTCTACAGCTGACCTTGTGGAGGAAACAGCGGAGCTAAGCCCAGAGAGGAACGCAGCCCCAGGAAGAGAAGAACCCAAGAAGCCTGAACCGTGGCAAACATTGGCAGCTATCTTTCTCTAACACGTGGAAATGGGCTTTGGTGAGGGAAGACACTTTTGCTTTATGGCCTGATAACTGTGGACTTCTACCCCAAATAAATACCCTTTATAAAGACCAACCAATCTCTGGTATATTGCATTAGCACCCCTTTGGCTGACTAATACACAAGGATAGCTCCATTTTTAGCTGTTTTTCTTAAGATGCTTTCCTGAAATAAGGGATCCCATGGCTCAAACTGTTTGCAAACCACTGCACTCCCCCACCAAAACCACACATTTGTCCTGCTCAGCATTACTTGGCCAACTTCCGAAGTCTCTTTATGTTAGCTATGGATCATTTCCCCTCTTTCTTGAAACATTATCTTAGACTTTTTAATGTTTGTTTCTTATTTTCCTTTTCTACTATAGATAATTCTATACTATTTCCCTTCCCTCTACAGACCTGAACATTTCCCAACATTTTATCTACCTCCCTCTTTTCCTGTAGAATCACTGTTTCTCAGTAGCTCAAATGCTTTCAGTTAAACTCTCTTCTCTCAAGATCCCCTGGAGGCTTCTAAGTTCGACCTCATACCTTAACCCTATCCTCTACTCTCTGATCTAATTCTTTCCAGACTGTTTCTCAGGCTGGAAGGAATTCTAGCTGTGGGCTTTCAGGCTTGGGGTCTCAACATTCACCCAAGGGGCTCTATCTGTTTCCTGTCTTTGCAACTGTACCACAAGCTCCTTGAGGATAGGCTGCTCACCTTAAATTTCCCATCTCCCTGTCTAGCGTTGGTCTTGAACATGGTAGGTATATATTAGTTCAGAATTTCACTGGCAGCAAACAAGAGGGCCCCCAAACAATGACTTAAATAAATTAGTGATTTTACCTTTCTCTCATAATCAGAAGTCTAGAGGTGAGCTGCCCAGAGCTGGCATACCAGCACATGATGACATTAGGAACCAGGCACCTCTGTCCACTCAGACATCCTTAGCATCTGTGCATCATCATCTGTGGTTCCAAGATGGCCAAACCCCTTCCAGCATCAGGTCCACATTCCAGCAAAGAAAAAGGGGGAAGAAGAATGGGAAATTTGTGTTGGAGGGAAGACACTAACAAAACAACAGTCAGCTCTCTGTAAAGAGCATACCCAGAAGCCCCACCTGGTGACTTCTGCTTACATTTTATTGGTCAAAATTATGTCACATGGATACCTCTAGATGAAAGGAATCTAGAAAATGCAGTCGACGCTGGGTATGTTGCTCTTAATAAAATCGGGGATCTTTCTCCTGTCTCTTTTCTCTTTCTCCAGTCTCCTCCTATCTTCTTTTTACCTACTTGAGGGAAGTATGAACTATGTTAGTCTTTCAAAGTGTGGTCCCCAGACCAGCAGCATCGGCATCTCCTGGGAACCTGTTAAAAATATAAAGCTTCACCTCAGACATAGTGAATCAGAAGTAGGTGGGGCCAGTAACCTGTGTTTTCAACACCCTACAGGTGGTTCTGATGCATGCTCAAGTCTGAGAACCGCTGGTTCCATGACCAAGCATGGAATCCTGGTCACTCGATTAGGCTGGGGTGGGTGGGTGGCCAAGCTAGGCTCTAGAAATATCTTTATAAAGCAATTCATGTTCACCCAATAGGCCCAGAACAATCCAGGGTCATGATGATGCTGGGTGCAGGAGAAACTTGAAGGAAACCTGTACGAAAACAGAGCCAGGCTATCTTAGTTTCCTAGAGTTGCTTTTACAAATTACCACAAACTGAGGATCTTAAAACAACAGAAATACACACTCCTACAGTTCTGGAGGCTAGAATTGTGAAACCCAAGTGTCAGCAGGGCCGTGCTCCTCCTGAAGTCTTTAGGAAAGAGTCCTTCTTCGACTCTGTCAGCTTCTAGTGGCTGCTGGCCATCTTTGGTGCTCCTTGGCTGGGATCACGCCACCCTCTGCCTTCATCTTCACATGGCCTTCTCCTGCTATGTCTGTGTTCACATCCTCTGCCTTGGCCAGCATAAGGGTGGAAAATATAAAGGTGGCAGCATAGAAATAATGGAAGATCCTGGTCTTTGAGGACATTTTTAATTCATTGAACCAATGTTAGCAAAGCACCATATTCACACTTAATGGTAGTGATAAAAGCAAAGCTCCATTTTAATATGCTATTAATTTCTGTCACCTGCAGAGATAATCATTCCCAACCCATCGTCCCCTTCTCTTTTTCCTCATCATCTCTCCTGCCTCTCTTGCTCCTTTTTCTTCTCTCCCTCCTTTCTTTTATAAAAACTATTCTTTCTTTTCCTTTCTTTATATCTATCTATCTATCTATCCATCCACATATATGTGTATATGATTTCCACCTTACTGGACTAAAAATTTCACAGATAGAATTAACAACGTCCTTAACAGATGACAGGTGATGTGCATATATCACTAAGAGGAACAATCTTTACCTTGATCAAAGCATGTTTCCTCTTGGTCGTTTTTAAAGCTGGCTGGCAGCTGGCAAGCAATCCTGGTATATTGTCTCTGTAGCAGCCAGAGTTCACAAAGGAATGACTCCTGTGGCCAATGTAACCAGTCCCTGTTTAGTTGCATTTTTCAATAATCGTTTGAAGAAAGTGAAGAAATGAGCACACTCAAATCTTTCCAACCTTTTACTTTGCCATGATCAGGGTACTGACTTCAACCTCAGACTGCTCTCTTGTGGTTGCAAGATGACAGCTGTGATTTCAGTTAACATGACCTTACACGACAATGTCGTAAGCAGAAGAGAGCTACAACATCATTGTTTCCTTTAAAGATTGCAGAGTCATTTCCCTGGGGCCCCCAGCATGCTTCTCCTCAGGTCTCCACAGCCAGAATTGTGTCACGTGCCCTGGTATCAGCCAGTATCTGAGAAGGGGGTGGGACCACTGTAATTGATCTTGACCAGTCAAGAGTCATCTCTTTGGGAATGAAACCTGCCTGCTTCACAGCCTGGAGATGCTCACAGGAGGGGGAGGATAGGATCATAAATAGGGCTCTTTTAGAAGAGTGGTTCTCAACCAGGGGCGATCCCTGCCCCTGCCCACCCCCTGCCCTGCCAAAGGGCATTTGCCAGTGTATGTCTGGAAACATTTTTGGTTGTCTGGGAGCAGGTTCCTATTGGCAATTAATGGGTAGATCCTGGGTTGCTGCTAAACATCCTATAGTGCACAGGACAGTCCTCCACAGCACAGAATCATCCAACTGAAAATGTCAGTAGTGCTTAGACTGAGGAACCCTGTGTCAGAAGGGAGAAAAAATGGCTGTTAGGAGGGCAATAAACAGTGTCTGCTGTGGATGGAACTCCATGTGTAGAGGCTTCCTAGAAATAGCTTTAGGCTAAGCATGCCCCGAATGATGGAAGCTTATCTGACTATACTGGCTGGCTGGCTCTCATTCCACAACTGTCCATCAGAGACCCAAATGAATCATACAGATTTGTGCAGACTGAAGTTAGAAAAGGGGAGATAATGATTATTTGGAAATATAATTTGAATATATCTATTTAGAGCCTCTGAGACTGCAGTCTATCATATAAACAGGACTAAAAATATGAAAGTATTGTTCCTTGTCACTCTAGTCACTAGATTTCACTAGCTCAAAGTATAATAATGCCTTAGTCACTGTGTTTAATTAATGCCTTCTAATATATAAAAGATATTAATAACCCTGTTTTGGTGTGTTGTTGGTGCATATTTAAATTACTTTCATAATTTCAAAGCCTGATTCTCTAAATATTATAATCAATGAATAGAGTTTTTTTTATAGCCAACCCTCTTGACATTTTGCCCGAAGTAATAAATGGTATAGTAAAATGTATTTGTGTTAAATAATACCTCACCAGTTTTTAAACTTCATTATAAAAGTTACTTAAATATGGTTTATATGCGTGAGTGTGTGAATGATAGGCACACTTGTTTCTACAAAGGTAGCTAAATTTAAAAAAAAGAAACACTCAATGCCATGACCTGCAATTTCCTTTGCAAATATATACTTTGTCCTATTTGCTTTATGGCTGCTGTTTACAACATCACCTTTTTCCCTCAAATAAAAATGAAAGAAGTGACATAGAAGACTTTGACCAAATTTGGTAACAATTTCATGGTGTTCAGCTCCATTAAAAGTAGTGATCATGCACCTAATACATATATAATAATTTATCAGCTTTGGATGTAGCAAAAACATGTAGTTTGCTCAAATTGCAGAGTGTGTTCTGTTTTGCAGGCCACACTTTAAGAGGGCCTGCCAAGCAGCACATTTGCTTAAACATTCCTTAAGCATTTAGCAAGGAGTTTGCATTGGACCTGGTTTTTAAAGGAATCACTACGAATGTTTTCACTTGTACGTACTCTTGTCCACTCAGATACATTTTAAACATTCATTTCTTTTCTTTCATCAACCAGTGTCTAGAAGCAAGAACCATCATCTGTAATTCAGTCTCCAGTTTATTTAAAGACCTAGGGTCTTCACAGGATATCCTTTCAGTTTGAAGATGCTCTTAAGCTATGTTTTTCTATTTAGTTGCCTATGGATGACAGATAATGATGTTTTACACATTTGAGAGCACTTCATTCCTTATTCCATTTCCATCTTTCTAATTGGCTCCGGGCACCTTACTTTTAATAGCTGTTGAAGATACACTGTACATCTAATTTAGCGCTGCCTGGGGTGACACAATTGGTTCTCAGTTATTTTACTGCCAATATGTACAGCCCACATTACAGGGAGTCAGGAGATAATTGACAAGTTCCCTGCTCTCTGAGGCTGAATCCGAGACAGCCCTCCCAGGCAGCTTCCCTGTCACTGGTCTCCACATCCCTCATTACCCCAACTACCTTTGGTTTGGTGCCATGACTAAAATAAGGGAAACAAAACCACCTTCTATGTTTGACTTTATTCTAAAAACATTTGACTTTATCCAGCCCCAGCCCCATGACCTATGGAAACCATCAGTGTTGGCTCCTGAATTTCTGTATAGAAGGGGCTTTAGGGTGGTGATCAGGTTAGAAGCAGGCTAAGGATCTTGTCATGAATGTGTTTGTAGCACAAGAGCATTTTGTTTTATTTGTTTTAGTCTTTTTTTAAAAAAAAAGATTTATTTATTTACTTTTATCCATTTTTACCCCCCACCCCCATTTTTGCTATTTTTGTGTCCATTTGCTGGGCAGTTCTCTGTGTCTGTTTCCTGCCCTCTCTTCTCATCCTTCTCCTCCTGTCTTCACCGGGATTCGATCCTGGGAACCTCTGATGCGGGAGAGAGGTGTTCTGCCACCTGTGCCACCTCATTTCCTGGTTTTTTTCCGGCATGTCTCATCTTGGCTCTCCCTTGTGTCTGTCTCCTGTTATGTCATCATCTTGCTGTGTGGCTTGTGGGGCCTGATGGCTCACCCGCGCACGGGGCCTGATGGCGCACCCATGCATGGGGCCTGATGGTGCACCCGCTCGTGGAGCCTGATGACACACCCACGCGTGGGGCCTGGGGGGCTCACCCGCTCGCGGGGCCTGATGGCGCACCTGTTTGACCAAATTTGGCCAAAGTCTTCTATGTCACTTCTTTCATTTTTATTTGAGGGAAAAAGGTGGTGTAAACAGCAGCCATAAAGCAAACAGGATAAAGTATATATTTGCAAAGGAAATTACAGGTCATGGCATTGAGTGTTTCTTTTTTTAAATTTAGCTACCTTTGTAGAAACAAGTGTGCCTATCATTCATACATTCACGCATATAAACCATATTTAAGTAACTTTTGTAATGAAGTTTAAAAACTGGTGAGGTATTATTTAACACAAATACATTTTACTATACCATTTATTACTTCAGGCAAAATGTCAAGAGGGTTGGCTATAAAAAATACTCTATTCACTGATTATAATATTTAGAGAATCTGCGTAGAGGCAGAGAAGGAAATATATGACCTTAGGAACACCAAAAACTAAGGAACAGAATTAAAAAGGAAACAACAATTGTGTCCTGTTCATGGAATGGTCACAAACCCTGTGACCACCTACAGAGTGGGTGGGTGGGAGGTCCGGGTGGGGAAGACTGGTGGAACATAAAGGCCGAAAGATAGATTCATGTCATACCCTGAAAAGCCAGAGTAAGAGATTTGAGCTTCGGTGGTAGCACCAAAAAGAGATTTCCACGAAAATGACCAGCGGCTCTACCAAGGGGTGACTTAGAGGGCCTTATACTCTCTCAATCAAATATCCAGCAGCCTCCCCACAGCTGCCTACACACACACACACACACACACACACACACACACATTTTAAAAAATTAGAAAAACTCTTATAACAAAACCAAAACAGGGGGTGGATGTGGCTCTAATGGTTGGACATCCATCTTCCTTACGGAGGGACCTGGGATCATCTCTATCAGAGGCTTTCAAACATTTTTTAGCCATAGAACCCTTGTTTAAACAAAATTTGACACTAAAATGTGGTATGTCAGACAGACAAACGTAGAGTAGGAGGTGGGGGGCTAATCTCCATTGACTTGCTCCATTTGAGTTTCCAAGGGGTTCCCCAGAGTCCCAAGGGGTTCCCCAGGGACAGTTTGAAAACTGCTGCTGCAGACCAATTCCCACATTTACCAACAGGTGCACTAAGGCCCAGGGAGGGTAAGTGAATCCCTGTGGTACTGCTTGTCAGAGGTAGAAACAGCTCGAGGATTCAGATATTTTGACTCATTTCATTGCACTTTCTTCTGAAAACCTAACACAAATAGCAGGTCTTTTCATTTGTGTTTTCAAATGCCCCATGTTTCTGAAACTGGGCCACTGTCTGATCAGTGATAGTAACTGAGGAAAAGAATGAGTGCTGTGTCCTGAGGCCAAGAAGGAAAGAAGGTTAAACCCACTGTGCCTTTCTTTATCCCTTTATTGTCATTGACTGCATTCCTCTGCATTCTTAACCTAAAAGAGGGAGCTTTCCATGGATCCTAACCGTAGTCCCTCCCTCCTGTGAGTAATGCACTTTCACAGATGGTGGAGTTACATGTGCATCTCTGTTTGAGCGTGTCTTTGTGATTCTGGCATTCAGAAGGTAGTGCTCACCAGGCTTTTTAGGAGCACTGTGTGTGTGTAGGGGTCCTTCATAGACTCCCAGGTGTTGTCACACTTTGGGTAGCAAGGCCCTACACTATTCTGCCTTACCGCTGTTAATAATCTTGTTCTGTAATTTTTAGTCTTTGTTACAAGGAGTGTTCAGTTAAGGTGCCTCTGGGTGGCAAAGAGAGCTAATTGTCCACAAGCTCTCCCTCGCATAGTATAGTTTCTTCTCCTGGGAAGTAGCCACTCAGTCAGGCACCCCCACTTTACCTCCCCCCCTAGCCACAACTTAGATCTGGCCATGTGACGGAGTTCTGTCATGAAGTGTGAGTGGAAGTGATATGTGCCACTTCTAGGCCTGGCCTATAAAAGCCTCCCAGGTTGCTCTCCTTAGGGCTCTTTCACCATTTGTGGGCTGAAGGACTTTGGGGCCCCAGAGTAGGGTTTCTTAACCTCAGCACTATTCACATTTTTGGCCAGATAATTCTTGCTCGTGGGTGCTGTTCTGTGCATTGTAGAATGTTTTCCCACTAGAAGCCAGTAGCACCTCCCTGCATTGAAATCTGACCTTCATTCGCTTTGTCTGGTGCTTTTTAGCTCCATGAAATGACCTACCCCCAACTCTTTCTAAGCAGCAACAGACAGAAGTAATAAAACCACTCCCTCAAAAACCTTGGCTCAATGTAACATGGCCCAGACTTGGGCTGATGTAGGCTTAGTCCTACAGGTAAGATGGGTGGATTAAGTACCTTTAGTTCCCCATCTCATCATTTTTCTTCCATGTAAGGCATTGTCTCACTGATGAAAGACTGAAAATGCAGACCATCCTGAGGAGGAATGATTCTCGCACACGTGCTACCTATTGGTATAGAGTTCTTTATCAGATTAGTCAGCTAGCCCGGAAGAGCGGGTGGACCCTTAAAATGGGTCCAAGCAAGTAAGTACCCAAAGTAGGGCCAAAATGAAGTTCCATTCAGGATGAGAAGAGGACTAAGGAACCAGGGAATCAGGTGCCTGCAGGCCAATCATGTGCCCGATGGGGGCACTAAGCAAGAGAAAAGCCGGGGGAAGCGGGTGTGACTCAATGGATAGAGCTCCCGTTTACCATATGGGAGGCCCCGGGTTCGCTTCCCGGCGCCTCCTTGTGAGGGCAGGCCGGCCCGCACGGCATGGTGGGCTGATGCAGCAAGACCTCACAGCAAGGGGCCGATAAGCAGACACAGAAAAAAACACACAGCAGATGGACACAGCAAACACAAGCAGCAAGGGGGGGAATAAATAAATAAATAAATAAATCTTAAAAAAAAAAAGAGAGAGAAAAGCCGGCTCACTAGCGGAAAAGATGTTTCCAGCCTAGCTTAAAGCCTGGCTGTCCTTGGCTAAGGCCTTGGGCAGTGCTAAGATTTGCCCCAGGGCAGGTCTTTCCTGGGTCAACTAACTGGGCAAGGCTGGCACCAGCAAGGAAGTGCTGGCACCTCTCAACACTTTAGAGTGGAGACCTTTGGAGAAAGCTGTGGCAGCCATCTTCAACCATACTTGAACATGGCCACAATGTAAGAGAATGTTCTAGAGCTGCTTCCATGGTGGGTACTTTTTTAAAAAAGAACTGTGAAAGGCTAACCCCAGTGGGATAGATATGGAGCTGGCATGGTTATTTCAGACCTGACAGGTAAAGGCAGAGTCACCTGTCTATTCAGACCACTGACCGTGAATAGTTTCTCAGGGGTGGCAAGAGTACAGGCATGTACTCTGCAAGGAAGCTGTAGGTCAGAACACACAATATTTATGTTGGAGTTTTCATTGTTTATATGAGGAAACATTCTCACTAATCCCAAATACGTCTGTTATTTAGTAGGTTCCTGAAATCAGGTGTTTGCTTAAAACAATAAGCCTAACCTGTTTCTCATGTTTCAGGTTTGATGCAATTACTAACTTAGGCAGCCTAGCTCTTTGGGGCTGTGCTAGATTTTATTTTCACTGTAAATAGGGCTATATATACAATAGAATTGGTCACCCATGTACAGATTCCAAAATTTTACTGTCATTATATTTAAAAAATCATTTCTTATTGTCAAACCTTGCTAGTGCTGGGAAGCAATGTAAACAATTCTTTTGGAAGCCAAGATGGAGAGAATAAAATGCCCACACATTTCTGATTGTAGAGAAGGAGGTTAAAATCCCTGTCAAGTGACAGGGAGTCTAAACTCTCGGCCTACACACAAGAATCAGGCTGTTTAAAGTCTGAAGCAGGAGGCCCCATGGGTTTATAGGGCTGTAGAGAGAGTTTCTTTCCTCTGGAGGAAGAGTAGAAAAGAGCATTTACATTCCTTTGTTTTGAGGGTTGGATACATGTAAATGAGGTATAACATACGTTAAAATACGGGCCACAAAGCCTGGCACATAGGAACCACTCAGTAGACATGAGTGCTTACCCCTGTCTGTCTTCCTGTGGAAATTCAGGCCGATGGCATAGTCCAGGCAAAACCCAGAAGTGAGTTGGTCTGCTGAAGAGGCCCAGTCTGTACTGGCAAACCGTAAAGGTAATGCTTCCATTGTTACTATCGGAGAGCAGCTCTAGGAATCATGACAGCGTTGCGGGAGCAGCAGCAGCAGCAGCAGCAGGTGCCGTCTCCATTCCTCCCGGGGCACAGAAAACCCAGGTTTCCTGATGGGCACTAGAGTTCCCGTGGGCTCAGCCTGAAATGCTGGGAGCATGGCCCACCATCTAGATCTAGAACATTCTAAAAAGAGGTCAGAAGGAGCACAGGCCACTATGCTGGGACTCCCCGGGGCCGAAGGGAAGATGCCAGGAGCGCAGGAAGAGGTGATTCTCAGGTGCACCAGGTAACTCTGGGTTCAGGGGAAAGGTTAGGATAAGCCCACAGAGCAGATGACCTTAGGGGGGAAGGCGAGTCTGTCTAATCTACCCAGTTTTTTTTTAAAGGAAAATATATAGGTATAAAAATGGGGAGGGGGATACAGGGGTAATGATCTACTTAGAGTTACAATGACCCTTTGGAAAGTTTCACCTATCAGACTGTTAAGATCTTGATTCATCAGGGCATCGGCGATGAATTACAAGGTAATGAGCTTAGGTTAAGATAATTCGAACTGCACAGGTAGATCTTCCTGAGCAGTGATAATCATGTCTTACTTTGGCATGTCTTTTCCCAGTTTCCAAATCATTCTCATTTGGTCCTCAAAGCAGCCTCATGAGGAATTTCCTCTAATTGGCTGAGATAGCGTTGCACCCAAGTATTCTGATTCATAAGATCAGTGTTCTTCCCACTATACTACTGGACTCGAAATGGATAACCCATTATGCCCTCAAGGGTGCACAAGATAATCAATTGCATATAAAAGAAACTATTTAGATTTTTTTCCCTAAAAATAAGAAAAGAATTAAGCTTTGCCAACCCTGAAAATGTGGATTGAGCCTGGCACATTCTGTAGTGAGTATGTCAGGCAGCCCATATCATGTATCCCAAGAGAGATCTCCTGTGGCTGGTAGTTTCCCATATCTTAGGTCAGAGTGATGCCCTGGCTTGGTTTTTCACTTTCGGCACATTGTCTCAGGTTGCCCTTTCCCTGGAACTCATGATGTGAATGCATAGATTTCTTCATCCTTCTTTACTTTGACGTAATGGACAAGTGGCTTAAAATGGTTCTTGCAAAGCAATCATGAATAAGGTAATACTAATAATGCAAGCACACCCCAAGCTGAGAAAACAGCAAAGCTGATGCTTCTCTTACTCCTTTAGCCATAATATGAGACTAAAAACAATGGCAATCTAACCAAACTAATAAGTTGCCAACACATTTTCAAGAAGGTGATGTGAAATATGGATTATCTTCACTATCTTTTATGATGCTCACCTAAGTACCCATTGTGCCTTGTGATATTAGCTCAAGGGCAATAGGAAGCCACTGCGATTAGCACAATTCATTTAAAAACCAAACATCCAGAACACACACACAAAGCAAACCTCTACAGTTCCCCGCCCCCCTGCCCAGGGTGATTAAAATCATGTGATTCTTAACAGTATTTTAACATTTTGAAAAATTTACAGATAAATACTTAAGCCTCTTTTAAGATTTCTTACATATTAGTAAAACAAACAAACAAATAAACTACATATGACCGGGTAAATAATTATTCTTCCTGATACTGTAAAAATGGTTGAAATAATACCTAAAAAAACAGTGACAAACAAAATGCTTTTCTTTGCCAGCTAATACTGTTGTAATAGAAATAGAAACAGAAAATATTGCTAAATGTTTGAAGAAAGAAGGATTAGAAAAATAATGCAGTGTAGGATATTTGTTATTTAGTTGTATGAAAGTATGTTGTCAATATGCCTCAGATTAGAGTATTTGCTACATTCTGTTTCAATAATTAAAAACAAAGAGAACTACTTATTTATTTATGTTTGTTTGTTTATTCATTAATTTATTTTGGTGAGCCACATGAGGGAAAATGTACTGGAGAAGATACATTCTCAACATTGAATTACTTATTTAATTAAAACAATATTTTTTAAGAAACCAAGGTGAGTGTGACCACTAAGACAGAGATAGGACCATGCAAAATTCATTTCCTGACTCATGCAGAGGAAAGCTATTATAACTAAATTGTTAAAGCCAGAACTTACAGCATGTCACAGGATATCATCCATATAGGTTAACCTTATAGAAACAAGACCTTTAAATTATAGTGAGTCTTATATGTTAGAGCACTTTGTGATGGGATGGGTAGTGACCATGAAAATCTTTGTAACATATACAAGTTCCTTGTAAGTTATCACCTGTCAAATATTAAAATAATTTTTGAACTTAAGGTGAGTTATTCATTTTTATTTTGTAAAAAAGATGTGATCCAACTATGCTGACCTTTCTGTGATGACAGTTATGCTATCTAGAAAATGGTTTTTGAAAAAATAAAAGTTAGTACTGTAAAACTGTCTTGAAGAATGCAGGTAGGAAGGAGACATTTTCATGGTCTAATTGACCCCTGAATGGTGTGACTGAGGGGAAATGAGCGTTTTACCTTCCCAAAGCCACAGGCTAAGTTAAGTGCCCTCTTTCCATCTGTTTGTACTTCTATAATAGCCTGTATACACCTTCATCCATCAATCTGTCCATCCATCCATCCATCCATCTATCCAATAAATATGTATTGACCGCTTTCTAGATGTCAGGGTTCTAGGTGATGGGATACAAAAGAGACCATGAACAAAACAGTAAAAAAAATCCCACCTCTCATGGATCTTATATCCTAATGGGGAGAAAACAGTGAAAATAAATGAATAAGATATATAATAAGTTAGATGATGGTAAATGTTATGGGGAACAAAAAGCAAAGGAGGGAAGGAAATTAGGGGTGTGAAGGAATACATTGCAATTTGAAATTTAAATAATCAAAGAAAGCATCACTGAGAATATGATATTTCAGTAAAGACCTAAAGGAGGTGGGAGGTGAGTCTGGTCATTACTGGGGAAGAGTATACTAAACAGAGGGAACAGCAAGGGCTGTTGAAAAAAATAAAAGTTCCTGAGGAG
>JAQZBX010028455.1:0-27802 GCA_029593785.1 Cabassous unicinctus | reverse complement strand
GAGTCCAAGAAGGAAAGATGAGAAAGAAAGGATCGGAAAAAGTAGGTGAAGAAATCATAACTGAAACTTTGCAAATCTGATGAAAATAGTAATCTATACATAAAAGAAACTCAATGGCTTCCAAGTAGGGTAAATGCAAAGAGATCAAGATCCCAGACACATTGTAGTCAAAATGTTGAACTAAAAAGACAAGAAAAAAAATTGAAAGTAACAAGAGAAATATGCCTAATCACACAGAGGGAATCCCATAAAATTAACAACTGATTTCTCATTAGAAATAATGGAGGCAAGAAGGCAGTAGAACTATATATTCAAAGTGCTGAAAGAAAAAAAAAAGCCATCCAAATATCTTTCTCCAGTAAACTATCTTTCTAAAATTAAGGTGTGATGAAAACATCTACAGATAAACAAAAAGTGAGAGAATTAATTGTTAGAGGAGTTGACTTACAAAATATACTAAAATATAGTAAAGGAACTTCTTTAGGCCGAAAGCGAGTGACACCAGAAAGTAACTTGAATCCAAGTTGTCTAGGTTATACAAACCTAGACCATAAAACAAGGAATCAAAAAAAAAAAGAGTCCCAGTAAAGATCATTAAGTAGATGTTTTATAAAGATAGAATAGTTGCCCATTTCTTCTCCTTCATTCTCATATCTGCTGTAAAATATTTCTTCTCTTTTTCTAATATCTGGTGTAAATATTAATTTTATAAACAATGTGTATATAATTGTATTTGGGGTCCGTAACATGTAGAAATGTAATATATTTGACAGTAACAAAACAATGGAGGTGGATAGGAACAAAGCAGTATTGAATAAGGAGATATCATTTTATGCTAACTCAAATTTATAGGAAAAAATGAAAAGTAGAAATGGAGTGTAAGGAAGTTATATAACAAAACCTATAAATATATGCCTGCTCTATTTTCTTCTCTTAGCTCCTATTAAAGATAAAAATCCATAAAGTAATAATTATAGTAATGTTTGTTGTGTTTATACATATATATAATATGTGTAACAATAATAGCAATAAAGGGGAAGAGGGTATATAGCTATTTAGGAGTAAAGTTTCTAAATCTCAAAGAAAACTTATTAATATAAATCTGAAATACAATCTGATATGGTATGTATTGTAATCCCCAGAGCAATCACTAAAAATTAAAACCTCCAAAAATGTGAAAATTGATTTAAAGGAATTAAAATCTTATATTAGATAATACCCAGTTAATACAAAAGAAGGCAAGAAGGGAGAATAATGGAACAAAATACATGAGATATAGCAATACCCAAAGGCAAAATGACAGACTTAAATTGAACCATATTACTAATCACTAAATGTGAATGGTTTAAACAATCCAATTAAAAGGCAGTGATCATTAATCTAGATTTAAAAACAGGCACCTCTAGACCATTGTATCCAACAACAGCACAATATACACCCTTCCCTAGTGGAAATGGAACATTGTCTAGGTTAGACAAACCTAGACCATAAAAAAAACTTAATACATTATTTAAAAAGTTTTAGTCATACAAAGTATATGCTTCAACTACAATAAACTTAAATTAGAAATAAGTAAAAGAAGGAAGTTTGGGATATTTACAAATATGTGTAAATTATAAATATGCCCCTAAATAACCAATGAATCAAAGAAGAAATTTCAAGAGAAACAGAAAATATTTGAAGATGAAGGAAGAAAAATACAACATACCAAAACTCATGGGATGTGGCTAAAGCAGTACTTAGAGTAAAATATATAGCTTTAAACACTTTGATTTAAAAAACTCAAATATCAGTAGACCAGAATAATGCCCTCCACCATGATGTCCATGTCCTAATCCATGAAACTTAAAGTATGTTACCTTTTTCATGGCAAAGGGGAATTAAGGTTACAGATACAATTAAAATTGCTTATTGTCTGGCATTAAAATGGTGAAATTATCCTGGATTAACTGACTGAGTACAATGTAATCACATGGTCTTTAAAAGAGGGATATAAACTGGGAAGAAGGAACTGAAGAGTCAGAGAGGTTTAATGTTCCTTTAGTGGTTTGGAAGATAGTAGAAGGGATCATAAGCCATGAAATGCAGGAAATCTCTAGAAGCTAGAAAACTCAAGGGAACACATTCTCCCTTAGTGCCTCCACAAAGGAACTCAGCCTTGCCAACATAATGAGTCTAGCCCAGTGAGACAGTTTGACTTCTAACTTACAGAACTGTAAGATAATGAGTATGGTTCAAGCCACTGACTTTGTGTTAGCTTGTTACAGCAGTAAGAGGAAACTAATAATAAAGAAATCAATATTCTAAGCTTCCCTGTTAAGAAAATACAATATAAAGAGCAAAATAAGCCCTTTAAGCAGGCAGAAAGATGGAAATAATGAATATTGGAATGAAGTTAATGAAATTGAGAAACAATTCATAAATCAACAAAAATGACCAAAAGGAAAAAAAAGTGAGAGAGAAAACTCAAATTACTTAAACTGGAAATGAAAGAGGGGCATCACTACTGACCATACAGAAATAAAAAATAATTTTAAAAGAATACTGTGAACTCTTTGGTGCCAACGAATAGATAAAATAGATTAAATAAACAAATCCCTATAAATACAAGAACTACCTCAACTGACTAAAGAAGAAATAGGTAATATGAATAGGCCTATAACAAGAAAAATGATTGCATAGGTCATTTTAAAACTTCTCACAAAGAAAAGTCCAGACACTGATGGTTTCATTGGTGAATTCTACCAAACGGTTGAAAAATAAAAAATAACAGTTCTTTACAACTCTTCCAAAAGTAGAAGAGGAGGGTGGAACATTTTGGACTTATTCTATGAGAACAAGTACTAAAACCAGTCAAACCATCAAAAGAAAAGAAATTTAAAAATTCACAAAAGAACATCTTTTATGGATAGAAATGCAAAAATTCCTCAACAAAATACTAATAAACAGAGTCTAGCAACAGATAGAAAGCTTTATATACCATGATCGAGTGAGGTTTAGCCCATAAATGCAAGGTTGTTTAAACACAAAAAAATCAATTTAATACACTATAATAATGAGTACAGGATAAAGTCACCTAATAATCTTAACCGTCAGAAAAAGCATTTGACAAAATCTAGCAGACTTTCATGATACACTCAACAAACTAGGAATTGAAGGTCACTTCCACAACCTGATAAATGTGTCTATAATAAAACCCCACAGGAAACACCTTACTTAAAGGTAAGAGACATCACTTTTCTCCTAATATCACAAAGAAGACAAGGATGTCCATTCTCACAATTTGCATTCAACATTGTCCTGGTGCTTCCAGCGAAGGCAATAAGGTGAGAAAAATAAATAAAAGGTATCAAGACAGGAAAGGAAGAAGAAAATTATCTCCATTTGCAGATGTTGTGATCTTATATGTAGGAAATCCCAAAGAATTGGCTGAAAACTAGTAGAACTAATAAATAAATCCAGCAAGGTTGTGGGATACACAATCAAATTCAGATATCAATTTTTTTCTATATACTAGTAGTAGGCAATCTAAAATTAGAATGAAGAAATCAATTCTTTTTAAAATAGCATTAAAATGAATAAAAAACTTAGGGATAATTTAACAAAAGACTTGCAAGACTTGTGCAACAGAAAATGCATTATATTATTGAAAGAAATTGAAGAATATCTCTATAAGTAAAAGACATCTCATGCTCATGGATTGGAAAACTTAATATTGTACAGATGATAATATTTCTCAGATTGATCTACAGATTCAATGCAATTCTTATAAAAATCACAGTCATTATTTTATTTGCAGAAATTGATAAGCCAACCCTAAAACTCATATGAAGATACAAGGGACCCTGAATAGACAAAAATCTTGAAACAAAACTACAAAGTTGGAGGACTCACACTTCCCTATTTCAAAATTTAAAACAAAGGTATAGTAATTGAAACAGTGTGATACAGTCATCCTATATATATATATCACAATTAATGGAACAGAATTAAATGTCCAGAAATAAACTTGTTTCTTATAAACTGATTTTGAACGGAATATCTAGACAATAAAAAGAAGAAAGAAGAATTTTTTTCAAAAAAAATGGTGTAGGATCAATTGGATACACTCATGCAAAACCAAAATGTAGCATATGCACACAATGGAATTCTATTTCCCTGTTAGAAGAAATGAAACTGGGATCCATATGAAAACATTGATGAACTTGGATGATATGTTGAGTTAAATAAGCCAGACACAAAAGGACAAATATTGTATGGTTTCGCTAATATGAATTAATATGATGAGTAAACTCACAGAGGTAAAATTCAGAGTATAGTTTGCTAGGAAATAGAATGTGGGTTGAGAATGTGAGCTGATCTTAATGTATGTAACCTTATTAATAAGGTTAATTGTAAAAGTGTGGAAGTGAATAGAGAGTAACACATTATAGTGAATATAACTAACAACGCTGATTTATAAATATTATTGTAGCCAAAAGAGGTAGTCTGTGGACGTAAACGTCAATTGAAAGGAAACTAGAGAATAATCTAAAGAAAAATAACAGTGATTTCAGTGGTGGATGAAGATTGCGGTTAATAGTATAAATTTAAGAATATTCTTATTTTATTTTATAAAGTGCTAAGAATATGGTGATAAACAGGAAAATTACAGCTAATGTAACTTATGGACAATAGTTAACAGTAATATTGTAATATTTTGCAGCAATGGCAAGAAGATATTTCAATTCAAAGAGACAGAAATAGGGGGTATAAGTGGATATTCTTTTTTCCTTTTGTAGGAATGAAAACATTCTAAAATTGACTGAGGTGATGGCAGAAAAACTCTGATGAAAATGAGAACCACTGAGTGTCCACTTTGAATGGATTGTACAAAGCGTGGGACTGTATAACACTGAGAATCCAGTGATGGAAGATGGACTGTGGTTAAAAGAACAAACGTGAGAATGTTTTCTTCTGAGCAATAACAAATATATAATACTAATATAAGGTTTTAATAATTAGGTGGGTTGGGGAAAAATTACATCAAATGTAAGATATGGGCTATAGTTAGTAATATTTTGACCATGCTCTTTCATAGTTTGTAACAAATGTTTCACAGAGATGCAGTGTTGGTGGTGGGGAGATGTATGGTAGCCTTGAGCCTTGTATGATGATATGCATGTTTGTTTAGTAAATTCACAAATTTTACTATAAATTTTATAATTTATAAATTATAAATTTATAATTTAAAATTACTATAATTTATAAATTATAAATTTATAATTTAAAATTACTATAAATTTTACTATATACTTATATACAAATTTTACTATATACTTATAAACAATACATATTGTTGATGTATGTTTACATATAAATGGTATACTTCAATAAAATTTTATTTGAAAAGTAATGCAAGTGGATAAAGAAAATTAATAAATAATTTGGATTATAATTGTTTCCTTTGACACTTTGCATGGAAATTTCTTCAGTTACATAGCCAAGTCCATTGCTCACAAATTCTGCTTCCCGCAGGACACAAATCATCTAAGCTTTCTGACACTATATAACAAGGATCCCCTTTCCTCCAGTTTCTAATAATGTTCCTTCTTTCCTTCTGATTCCTCAGCAGTGGCCTCTTTAGTGTCCATATTTATCTTAATAGTCTGTTTATGACAGTTTAGGCATTTTCTAAGGTGATTTAGGTTTTCTCTACTAAGTCTTTTACTTCCTCTGAATCCTCACTAGCAGAGTCATTTACATCACATTTTTACTAACAATCTGTTCAAGGAAATCTAGTTTTTTTTTAACATGGTCCTCAAAATTCTGCCATCCTTTGCCCACTGCCCAATTTCAAAGCCACTTTCTAAATTTTAAAGTACTTTTATAGCAGCACCCCCTTCCAGTACCAAAATCTGTGCTATTTTCCTATTGCTGCTGTAACAACTTACCACACACTTGATGCACAAACGATAATAAATTTATCACCTTACATACTAGAGATCAGAAGTCTCACTGGTCCCAAATCAAAGTGTCAGCAGGGCTGTACTCCTTCTTGAGTCTCTAGGGGAAAACCCATTCCTTGTCTTTTCAACTTCTAGAGGCTACCTACAAGTAAGAGATGGTGGCCTCTTCATCTTCAAAGCCAGATGTGTATCATCTTCTCTCCTTTCTGACCTCTGCATCTGTTGCACATCTGCTTCTCTGACTCTGACCTTCCTGCTTACTTCTTTGATTACTTAGGGCCATCCAGATAATCCAGTAATCACCCCACTTCAAGATCCTTAACTTAATCTCATCTGCAAAGTTCCTTTTGCCATGCAAGTTATCTTCATAACTTCCATGGATTAGGACCTGGACACTTTGAGAGGCCTTTATTCAGTTTACCACATAGACTTCATCAAAATGAAAAGCATTCGTCCTGCAAATGATGCCGTTATGAAGGTGAAAAGACAACCCACAAAATGGGAGAAAATATTTGGAAATTATATATCTCATAAGGGACTTGTATACAGAGTATATAAAAGAACTCTTACAACTCAGTAATAAAAATCAATAACAATTTTTAAATGGGCAAAAGATCTGAACAGATATTTCTCCAAAGAAGATATACAAATGGCTGATAAGTACATGAAAAGATTCTCAAAATCATTAGTATTAAGAAAATGTAAATTAAAACAACAATGAGATACCCCATCATATCCAATAGGGTGGCAATAATAAAGATAGAGAATAACCAGTGTTGCTGAGAATGTGTAGATATTGGACTCTTCATACATTGCTGGTAGGAATATAAAATGACACAATCCCTTTTGAAAACAGTATGGCAGAATCTCAGAATGTTAAACATAAAGTTATTATATGACCCAGCATTTTTCAGTATATGTACACACAAAAACTTACACACAAATGTTTATATCACTATTATTCACAATAGCCAAAAACTAGAAACACCCCGAATTTCTACCAACTGATGAAATTATGAATAAAATGTGTTATATCCATTCAATGGAATATTAATTGACAGTAAGATAAATTAGTACTGAAATATGCTACAACATGGGTAAAGCTTGAAAGTATTATGCTAAGTGAAAGAGACCAGTTGCAAAATACCACATGCTGGGTGACTCCACTTATAAGAAATGCCCGTAACAGGCAAATATTCAGAGACAGAATGTAGGTTAGAGTTGCCTAGGGCTGGGTCAGGGAAACTGGGAAGAATGTGAAGTGTCTGCTATTGAGCAAAGGGTTTCTTTTTGGGTGATAGAAATGCTCTAAATTTATATTGTGGTGATGATTACACAACATTATGAATTTACTGCAAAGTGTTAACTTGTACACTTTAAATTGGTAAGCTGTATGGTATATAAATTATATTTTAATACAGCTGTTTGAAAATATGTTCAAGGTGGCCATTCTCCACAAAATGTTCCAAAAATACAAAATACAAATCAGTCCCAACCAAAATCCAGCAGATTTTTTTTAACCAAACTGAACCAAAAATTTTTATGGAAATTCAGAAGACCAAAAATAACCCAAGTAATATCGAGAAATAAGAATAATGTAGGTCTTACACTACTGGATTTCAAGCTTAAGCTACAGTAATCAAGGCAGTGTGATACTGGTATAAGGGTAGACATATAAATCAATGGAACAGAATTGAGATTACAGACCTAAACCCTGGAATTTTCTCTTTCTATTTTTATCGTTTTGCTAAAGCTATTCCTTGGGAGAATAGTATAATCTTAACCAATGGTTTGGGGTAATTTACTCTATGTAAAAATGAAATTCAATCCATATCATCTCCAACATACGAAACAACTCAAAATGGATCATAAAATGAAATGTAAAACCTAAAAGTATATAACTTCTGAAGAAATAATAATAACTTTTTGAAATTAGTTTAAACAAACATTTCTTAACTATTATACCAAATGCATGATACTTAAAAGAAAAAAAGGATAAATTGATCCACATGAAGCTAAAAAAAAAGGTGCTTTTCCAAAAACACCTTTTAGAAAATGAAAAGACAAGCTATAATGTGGGAGAAAGCATTTGCAATTATATATCTGATAAAGGACTTTTGTTCATAATATATAAAAATCTTTACAACTCAATAATAAGACAAAACCTCATAAAATTAGGCTAAAAAATGTAAGTAAACATTTCACCAAAGAAGACATATAAATGGTTAAAATGTGAAAAAATGTTCAACACCATAAGTGATTAGGGAAATGAAAATTAAAATGTCAATACTGCTGCACATCTGCTAGAATAGCTATAATCAAATAGACAGACATTTCCAGGCATTGGTAAAGACATTGAGAATATGGCACCCTCATACATTGCTGGTGCAGCCACATTGAAAAATAGTTTGATAGTTGTTTTTTTTTTACAAGTTTAAACATAGACTTAATACAATTCATTCATAGGTTCCTATTCAAGAAAAATGAATAACATATGACCATATAACATAGGATTTGTACATGAATGTTCATAGAGGTGTTATTTACAATAATCTGAAACTGGACATAATCCAAATGCCCATCAACTTGTAAGCCTTTAACAAAAGGTGGTACAATGGAATTTAGTAATAAAATAAAATACTGATGCATGTTACATCATCGATGAACCTCAAAAATATGCTAAGTGAAAAAAAATAAACAGACACAGAAGACATATTGAATGATTCCAGTCAAATGAAATTGCCAGAAAAGGTAAATCTGTAGTAACAGAAAGCATATCAGTGTTTTTTGGGGATTGGAGTAGGTGAATGGTTTGACTGCAAACAAGCCCCAGGGAACTTTTCGGATGATGGGAATGTTCTCAAGTTGGTCTGTGCTGATGGTTGCCCAACTATATACATTTAATAAATCTCATTGAGTTTTACACTTACAATGGGTGGTGTATCTAAGGAGATTTCTATTGTAAGATGCACCACTATTTTATACAAAGCTAACAAAGAAAAATATTCCCAATTAAGTTATATAAGTGCTCTATTGTTGGATGCATTATGATTTCAGACACATTAAAATGTGGAAAAATTGCAAGTTGTCATACTGATGAAAAATTGAAATACGTTGAGGCTTCTGAGTATTTTGCATCACTCCACCCCCAAGTATATATTATTGCACAATATTCCCAAAGAGCACACAATTTGGGGTTGAGGGTGATGGTTACTATTGGTTTTGAATGAATCAAATTGAACAGCAGAGCTTTCTATTTTTTTATATATTTTTAAAAAGATTATATTTGAATATCTTTACAATAGAAAGTATCATCTTAATTTATAGTTTCTCTAAAAGAAAATTGTCTTCTTCATCAATCCATCAATCATTGTAACACTGTAGGAATAGGATTTTCAATATGTTACATAAGTGATCTACTCAGTTGAACGTATTCAATTGCTATCGGTGATGAAATTATTATTTAATTACTGTCAACTGTGTTCAAATATTACTATTCAGGAATCCTAGAACACTGACAGTCCATGGTAATTTATTAATCAATTCCCTAGGACTGCTCAGCTAAGCAAAATACCCCCGTTAAAATAAATAGCTAAACCTGGAAGAGTATATTTGTTGCCTTAAATATTTTGACCTTATAGCATATCACAATATTTGTGGCCAAGTCTTTCTAGAAGAATGAAGGTTATTTAGTACAAAGTAATTGGCTTTATACTAATAGTGTTTGTGAAGTTATGGGATTTCTTCCTTCTTTCCTTCACTTCTTTCCATTCATTCTCCCTCTTCCTTCTTTCCTTCTCAGTCTTCCTCCATCTCTCCTTTCCTACAACAAGTTCTACTCTTTCTTACGCCCTATCTCTCCCTCCCCTTTCTTTCCTTCCTTCTCTTTCTATCCTTTGCATGAGGAAAGAAATCACTTGCTAATCGCTCTCACTTTTTTTCGTTTTGGGATTCCCTAAAATAATAACTTTTTAAAAGTTTCAATTTTGCTCAGAATTTTAAGGAAGCATTATTCATTTACCTGAAGCAAAGAAGTAATGATTAATCTGTAATTGTATATTTGAAATAGTTTTTTGTTTTTGCTGTTGTGATGGTGAGGAGGTGACTTTATCTTTGCCTTTGGGGCACAGACCCCATTTGACAGAATTTTGTGAAATTGACCTACTGGACATATGCCAGTGACAACTTTCCCCACCGACTAGCTGAGGGATTTAACATTCCTCAAGATTAGTTAGCTAGAGTTAACTTCATTACTGTACCCTTAAAATACTTTTCTAAGTGATTGCAAAAAAGACACATTTAAATGAGCTCAAACCAAACATCAAAGAAGCACAAAAACAGATTATGTATCAAATGTTTGTCTCTCCAGCCCTCAGAGCCTGCCCATCAATCAGCCTTCAGATGTCCACAGACAAACCCAACCCAGGCCTCCATGGGATGTCAGACTGTCTGAAAACAGAGCTGTTTCTTTACACATATTGTTTACCTGATTTCACTCCCGGGTTTAAAGCCAGAGGTTTCCCAGGCCTTGGCAGTTTTGCAGAATATTTAAGGCTTTCTCATGCAATCAATCTCTTGCTTTCCTCTTGCCTAGAAGAATAGAAGGTGGCAGAATGCTTATCTTCTATTGAGAGAACTCTGTATCCAGGTATTCTAGGCAGCAAGAGAAATTTGATGCAAGAAAATTATGTGCCAAATATGTGATTGTAGTAGGAAGTGAAGCTTTTAGGCATTAGGCACATCAGTATTGATGCTTTAGAGAAATGGGGAATACTAACATACAATAGATAGGCTGAAAATATATCTGCCTTTATGTGAATCCAACGCCATGTATGTCCGCATGGAGGACACGGAAGAAACTGCTAATGAGGAATGGACAGAGCCAGAAGTCAGGTCCAACGTGTCAATGTGTTAGCAACTTTATTGACTCATCAGAGAAAGACTTAGTGAAATTATTACTTTGATAGAGGGGACATTTCAAATTGTTTTATAACTAAAAGTGAATTTGGATTATGCTTATCAATAGGTAAAATTTCTGAGGATATGTTATTTCCCACAATTTACAGATCCACTGGTTATATTTGTTAGTTTTTGGGCTCTACTTACCAAGTAAAATGGGGCAAATAATTGATTTTTCAATGCATCAAGTAAATGCAATGATGGTAATAAGGTAATTACAGGACACCAAGTAAGAGTATTATAAGAATTAGACCCATTTAGGATTACAACCTTGCTTGATTTCTAGCTATAAGAAGCAAGACACACTTTGAATTCCAGCATAAACACTTAGGAGTTGTGAGACCTTGGGAAATACTCTATACTAAGGGATTCTATTTTTTCATCAGTATACTTTCTTTTCCTTGTAAAATTGTTGTGAAAGTAAAATAGGAATACACATGTCAAAATATTTTATAATTGCTAAAGTTTTAATCCTGTATATTTTTCAGGAAGTACTAAATGTAACAATAGCATTCACAATAATTGGGAAGGGGAAGATAAAAATAAAATTTATTGCTATAAGCTAGTCTCGGACATATCATGGAATTTAGTTCTTAACATCATCTAGAACTGAAGACAGTACCTATAGGAGATGGAATCAGGAGGTGAACTCAGATTCCTTGGATTAAAAGCTAAAAATTCTTTCAAAAATCTTTTTAAAATACTTGTCTAAAAACTCACTTTTAAGGAATGGATGAAAGACAATACATTGATAAGACTTGGTCTTACAGTTGGTAAAGAAGGTACTTGGTGTGACTAAGCATTGACTGTGCTGCTCTCTTAATGAGAGTCCATGAGTGGAAGGGTCTGTGATGGCCCCAGGAACACCCTTCCTCCCTGTGTAGGGCCTTTTGGGGACAGAACAAGAAGGTGATGAAAGTACTAGGGGTTGGGTCCAATAGAAGTTCCACCTTTCAGGATACAAAACAGCTTCATAGCCAATAGATTGAGTGTCTCACTTGAGGTAGGACATATCTTTATACCATGTCCTAGATACCTAAATACCTGAAGAAAAAAATATCAAAGACATGACCAAACCACATGTCACAGTGCAGTGTTTAAGAAAGCTCAATTTAAACTTGGTTGGTAGGTTAACATTGATTTTAAAAACATTATATAGTCGTCTTCTGATGACTATCTATTGCCATGATTGCAAGACAGAAAAGAGGGCAAAGTAATGTAAACTCATATTTTAGACACTAAGTTTAATGCAGCTCTTGGAATCATAACAATTCCCAGTTACTAGCTATTTTCCACCCCCAAAGATGCAAGCAAGAGAATTAAAAGGAAGACTGAGTAGGATTCATAGGGGAGTAATAGATGGCCGTGTGTTTAAGAATGAAATGTTACTCGAGATACAATAGCAATGTGCAGCTGGAATGGAAAGGATTTCAGCCAGGTGATCCCATCTCCACATAACATTTCAGAATGAAAAGATGCCTGGGGTGTCCCGTATGTTATCATGAGCTGCCATTGTAAGTTTGTGGAAATAATTGGCTCCCTCATATTTTTAAAACCTAAACTATGTTATTGTCCCTGAAAACCGCTTCTTTCCATTCTGCTGGAAGCTTGCCATGGAGAGAAAGAGAATGACAAGGAGAGAAATATGTTGTAAGAGTAAAGCAGGGAGAGAGAAGAAGGAAGAGAGAAGGAGAAAGGACTAGAGAATGATTTTTTTTCTTGTGGAATTATTGGTTTTTCCTGACACAAAGGAGAGTGCTTTGTCATTGTTTCCTTTATAACATTGATGGATTTCTTGTTGAGTGGTTATTGGGTTTTAGTTAAACATGACAGAAGCAGAGATTTATAGGCAGTTGCCTCAGAGGCTGTTTGAAAGGCCTCATAATGCTCGAGGGCACAGATGTGTATTCAGTGTTCACTTCTGGTAAATAACCAACAATTTCATACGCTCTACCCCTCTGCCCTGATTAGGGAGCTCTTCTTGAAAAATGAGGTATAATGAAATTTGAGGCAAAGTAAGGAGAGAGGGTTAGAGGTGGGCTGTTTTTTTATTTTGTTGTTTTTGAGTTTTTAAAAAATTTCAATTGATGCATTCTCAAAAAGAACTGTTGTATTCTTCCTGTCCTTGTGTTTTGTATTATGCAAAAAGGCAATATTCCAGATGATGAATTATGAATTGTATTCTAAATACCATTACTGTTCTCTTTCATAGTCTGAGAGCTCTCAAAAAATTCTACTTATGTGTACTAATTTTTCTTTTTGGTAAATAAACTTTCTTCATGAAAGCAAAAAAGGTGAAGGTAAGGTACTAGTATTATCAATATTCCCAGGACCAAAACCAATCACTATGAACATAGACATCACAGGATTCATTCTCTTTCCCCATCTCTCATGGGTGTTATGTACAATTATTTACAGTTTATTTAATTTAAAACACGTCAAAATATTTTATCATGCTATTATGAATCTCCATTTAATAACTGTGCCATAATTTACTCAACCCATCATTTTTAGATTGGCTATGTTTTTAGTTTTCACAATTTTGTATTAACACAGAAATGAGAATTTTGTACATAACACCTTTTAGTATTATGCATTTAATATTATTCCCTTAGTTGAGACTCAAATAGCTGAATTAACTGGTTTGAGCATTTTAAGGATCTTTGATGCATCTTGACAAATAGTTTTTCAAAAAAATTGAATCAATTTACTTTCCTACCAAGAACTCATTTTGCTATAACCTCACCAGCAGGGGGTATTTACAGATTTAAGAATATTTAGCTATTTTGTGGTTAAAAAACAAATGAGATGCTATTATTAGCTAATGTTTGAATTAACTGGTAAAGTTGAATAAACTCATTTTTATTAACTACTTAACAAATTGCCCACCTCCTGTGTCTTAGTGAAATCCTAGTGTTTATCTTTAATAATAGATTTTACATATTAGAAATATTGTCAACCTATATTCAAATATTTATTTCCCAGATCTCTTTTAACTTTAAATTCTTGTTATTTTTTTTTTAAGATTTTGTTCATTTACATCTATATTAAAATCAAGCAAAAGGATAAGGCTTTAGTATCATCTTTTAAAAGTGTCATAAGAAATCTTGACTTCCAACAAAAGGGAGGCAAGAAAGAATTCAACAACTGCCCTCATAAATGATACAGGAAGACAACCGAATGGCTTATCTGTTCAAATAAAGAAGTAAAACCAGTGAAGCAGCACCTTCATACCTAAACTACAAGCCTCGGATCCTGCAGTCCTTTGGGTTCTATGTGTTAGGTCTATCCAGTTGTGGAGAACAAATAAAGAGTTGCTATGTTTTTTTTATAATGGTACTATTTTGCCTTGGTTTCCTTGATAGGAAAAATAAATAAAAGTTTTGAGTTGACCATATGGCACCGCTTAGGACTGAGGGAGATGAGGGAGCAGGCGAGAATCTCCAGAGTGCAAGAATGACATGGCTGTCTCCAAAGGCGTGTTCCTTCCCTTCACGTGAGCTTGTCAAGAGCCATCTCATCAGAGCAGCAACCCAGCTCAGCTGGCGGGGAAAGGCAGGTACGTGGAAAACCCTGCTAACTGGGAGCACATCTCCACGCCGTGCTCACTCAGATTCCAGCACATTTACTGTCTGGGTACCTGACTGTAGCAGAAAAAAATGCCCAGTGTTCAAAAGAAAAATCTCCCAAGAATCACAGGGCTGTGTGCATCTTTTAATTCATTTCTGTAAAAAGGGTATCTACCATTTAGATGGTGGAAACAGAAATGGCTAAGCAGGTGCTCAGAAGAGCTACTTTCATTAAAGCATCCAGAAATGAAGGGGAGAACCCATGACACTATCCGAGCCTTTTTGATTTATTTGTTCATTTTACAAATATCAGCCAAATGCCTGCCGCATATGCAAATGACAGCTATGGGGTTAAAAATCATCTTTTGTTGAATGTTCTCTCTTTGAAACACTGAGATCCTTCTCTTTATTTTAGGTGTAATTATTTCAATGTATTTTGCTAGATAATATAACTAAGCAGAAAAATAATCTGAAATTAATGTAAACCCTTTGGGAGCATCTTATAAACTTGAACTTTCAGCATACATACCTGGAAAGAAATGCTTAACATATGCGAAATTTGCATTATCATCACTTACACCCACCAAAGCCACTTCACCTTCACAGTAGATCATGGTCCACCTCCTGGTCTATAGAGCTCTAGACCCAAAACACAGAAGTAGGAATTTATGATGAAAAAATGTTCTGGGATAGCCTGAACAAGGACACTGGAAGGCAGGCAGGTACAAACTAAGGGCATTTCGACTTCCAGCCTGTTTGACATTTGGCTTTCTGAATCCTTCCTGGTGGCAGGCTTTTTTAAATCAGATTTCCATCAGGCCCCACTTATATTCTATTCTGAAACTGTACGCTAAATAGACTCTTGGTTGAGAGTTGGGGAAGTAGATGAAATTCAAGTTTAGTCATTGAAAGAAAAAAGTCTTTCAGTGATGATAATTTGGATACCTAGTTCAGCACAATGCTGATTGTATCACATCTCTATTAATTCCTAACTACTAATAAAGTTTAGCTCAGTGGTTAAGAGCAAGGACTTTGGAATCTGACTGACATTGGTTCAAAATTGACTAGTTCTGTAACATTTGATAAGTTGATTGGTCTCTCAAAATCTTCATTTTGTCCTATTTAAAATAGGGACAGTAATGTTACTTCACAGAGTTGCAATGAGGATTAAGATATTGCTTGTTAAAAACTTAGTAAAAAAGACATAATCAATAATCTTTGTTTATTTTCTGTAAATATTTTAGATAATATAAGTAGTGTCTAACTTAGCTTTAATCAGGAATCAGGCATCTGGGAATCCCTGGTTGTCCCTTTAGCTAACTACAATAAACCTTATCTACAATAAACCTAATAAAGCTTTTGAAGATCAAAAAGCTTTATTTTGCTGCTCCCACAGCCAGCAAAAATTCATAAAGAAGCCAGAGAATAAGTGATCTAGTCATGGGAACAGGAGCACTAAGCATTTTTTGCTCATTTCTTGGGTTCAAACTCCTTTACTTGAATGCTATACTGCACTCTGTCGTGACTCGCCATGGGACTTCTTTTTGCCCTTTCATCTTATTAAAATCCTGGATCCAAAACTTTGATTTATTGTTGACCTGAAGCCCACTGAAACCCTCATCCTAGCCAGCTGGCCCCACTCCTAGTTGCAGACTGGCCAACTTCTGCTCTTAGGCATGACCAAAATTCTGAGCATAAATCAAATTGTACCTCAATTTTTACTGCCTTTGGTTTTGGTGGATAGAGACTTCTTCTTGTCCCTGCTGCTATATGGGAAGGCGAAGACATGGTTAAATTACAGGATTTTTGTTTCCAAGGTTTTAGGATGAATATACACATGCTTTGCTCAATGGATAAAATGAACTGGATCTATTGATTTTAACAGAAAGTTTTTAAAGTGAAGGCAACGCATTGTAGCTAAAGGAACACTAAATTACACAACAAAAGACCTAGGTCAATATCTACCTCTGCTGCACATTTAGAATAGAACAGTAAAAGTTACTAATTCCCTTTATATGTAAGATCTCTTATCAGCAGAACAGAAATTATGCTGAATAATGTGCCTGGTAAATACCAAGTGTGTGCTAAATATTTGTTGAATGAATGAATGTGAAAGGGAAGATGGTACAATTCAATATTTTTATTTTTTCAGTACAATAATATATTATTATTCCAAGTTCTTATTTGAGTCACCTTTGGCCACTAGTGAATGATTTTATGACTTTCCCTATTATATATTAGGAATATGTCCTACTCTCTGCCAAAGAATCCCCTATCAGAATAATTTAAAAGTTCCATGTCTAATTAATTTTATTTTCTCTTTCCAGCTATTTTAACTACTGTATTTTCTTTTTGGACACAAGATAAAATGGATTTGATGGTGAATTTCAAAAATAAGTTCTGTATAACATATATGTGTGTGTTCAAGTAAATTAAAAGTTTCCCTTCTTTCTTCCTTTTGAGTTGTCTAAGAGGATCTTGAGTGTTTTTACTCAAAGTCATATAATTTAGGAGAGAGTAGAAGGGGGTAATCCAGCAACTCAGGTTCTCAATGTTTGCCCTCAAGAGTTAAATGCTCTTTCTGATCATGCTGGGTATGTTTACAGGGATGGAAAGTGTCAGATGAAATGGAGATCATGCCTGAGGAGCACAATGAATGTCCAGGATGAGAGACAACAAGAACTGAGTCTCTAAAGACATTTGAGAGCACCTCACAAGTTTTTCAGAGCTTCCCTTCCAACCACACAGCTCTTGTGTGGAACACTTCACTAAGTTGTCAGGTCACTTCTCACTCACTGGAAATGCTTTTCAACTTGCAGAACTGTGTCCTGTCAGTCGAAGCTAATCTTTGATCTCAGCTTACCCATCAAAATATTGTGACTCTCCTGATTTCTAGGTGGAAGTTCAATAGATTGAAATATGAGGAAACACTGATTTTTCTTGCAGATTTGTATCATACTGGTTAACCTATAGATTAGCATGTTAAATAACATTTGCTATATAAAAAATCACCCTAAAATGTAGTAGCTTAAAAATATTTTGCTGGGAAGCAGATGTGGCTCAAGCGATTGGGCTCCCATCTACCATATGGGAGGTTCCGGATTCGATTCCCGGGGCCTACTGGTGAAGACAAGCGGGCCCGCGTGGAGAGCTGGTGCAACAAGACAACACAACAAAAAAGAGATACAGAGGAAAAAGACAATGAGAAACACAACAAACCAGGGAGCTGAGGTGGCTCAAGAGATTGAGTGCCTCTCTCCCACATTGGAAGGTCCCAAGATCAGTTCCCAGTACCTCCTAAAGGGAAGACAAGAAGAGAAGACAAGCAGACACAGAAGAACATGTAGTGAATGGACACAGAAAGCAAACAGCAAGTGCAAGCAGCAAGGGGTGGGGGGAATAAATAAAAGTAAATCTTAAAAAATATATATTTTGCTCACAAATATCCAATTTGAGCAAGGCTTGGAATGAACAAGGTGGCTTATCTCTGCTCCATTCATTGTCAGCTGGGGTAACTGATCTAGTGCTCAGAGGCTCCACTTTAAGATGGCTCACTCATATTGCTGGCAAGTTGATGCTGGTGTCAGTTGAGAGCTCAGCCAGGACTATCCTTCTCTATCTGGTCTTCTCCATGGTGGCTTGTGCTTCCTTATAGCATGGCAGCCTCCAAAGACACAATAGTTTCACTCAACTGGTGAAGACATAGTTTTAAGAGAAGGGGACATACACTATGATTCTCAATGAGGGAAAAACAAGCTTCTAGAAGATCATATAAAATAGGATATATTGCTGTGGCCACATTTGGAAAATACCATGGGGCACAATAATTATTGTGATTTACACAGGGGAAAGTACTATGACAAAAAAACATTGTCTGCCTTTTATACCACTGAAATCAGTGAATGGAGTCAGCACTCTCATAGTAAAGCATTTAGAAACTGATTAGAATGTTCAAAGCCTTTACTCTTCAGATACTCCTTCTCTTAAAAAATAGTGAGAAAGTCTTTTTCAAGTGTCCTGTAGTAGTGACTTTGGAAACATAAACCCTGTCTTTCAACTTGATGATGTATGGTATGTTTGCAACGTTAGGCAATTTACCTAAGAAAACATGGAAACTTATCCATGTGCAATTCTTCCAGTTAAAAAAAAATTGTGAGCATTTATGACATGGTGGCCACTCAGTGTTTTCTTGGAAAGATTTTTAATTTGCTCCTGCCAAAAATTGCATTTGACTAGTTCAGGTTGGAATGAAAAGTGCAGGATTTAAAGAGGGTTTTGCATCATTCATACTGTCTTGATGTTATTAGTGTCAGGAAATGAGGGCTGCATCAGTCTGTATCAGTCAGAGCTCTTAATTGCCAGCAATATAAACCAACTTAAATGCTGATTTAAGCATCAAAGGGATTCATTGAAATGATGTCCGCTAATTCACAGAATTTCTAGAAGACTGGAAAATCAGAGAATCAGTCAGAGAAAGAGGGACTGGAGAGCAAGGAGGAAGCCAGCATAGTAAGGGCACCAATGCCAGCTCTGCAGAACAATCACTGTTATTGCGACAAGGCACTGGACTCTTTCTGCTAGCTCTATTACAAGTGCTGGTCCCAGAAAAATAGATATTGCTGCTACCATAACCACCACCACCACAGCAGATTCTCCCTACTTCCTGAATTATTAGCTCTGGATTCAGGGTATTGAGTGATCCATTTGTCAAGTCTAGGCTATAAGAGAAGATGATAAAGCAAATATCTGACCTTTAGAGATTATTTTGGAGAGAGGCATATTCTGCCTTTTATCAAGATTTTACAATAGGGAATTTCCTAAATAAAGAAAGGGCATTCACATTCTGGGAGAAAAAAGAAAAGACCGTACAACCTCTTTCTTCTGAGTTACTATAAAGGTGTAATTCAAGAAAGTTGCATTAGTCAGGATAGGCTAGGTAGTGCTGTAGTAACAAACAACTCCCAATTCTTAGTGGTTTGAACCAACAAAGGTTTATTTGTTACTCATTGCACAAGCCCATTTCAGGAATACAGGGTCATGGATTCTCTAGGATTTGGAATTTTCCAGGTTGCAATAGCAAGATACAAAGAAATATGGTAATCTCCACACTGCATTTTAAAGTGCCTTTTCATCACATTTCATTAGCTAAGACAGCTTAAAACACTATCTCCAATTTCAAAGAGGCATGCAAATGCAAATTTACCTTAGACCTAAAAGGAGGAGAACTAAAAGATTGGCAAGTGGTCCTAATGACTACCCCAATCTGCCCTTCCAGTCGCCAATAATTCAGCTGATTTTTCTCCCAAAAGGCAATGTACTCTCACTTCATCCTTAAGAGAGACAAACTGCTAGTCCCATCCAGTGATCCAGGATCTTTTGGTGGCTTATAACAAATAGTCTCTTCATTGGGGTTTGGCACATGGTAATCTCAGAAGTTGCAAATGTGACTCCTTTTCATCTAGATATGAGCTAAAAGGACAGCATATCTTCCTTCCTCACACTTAATATACAATATTATAAAAGGACAGAATAACCACAATAAACTCCCCCCTTAGAAAGGAGGAAAGATGGAGGTACAGAAACAGTGAAGTTTTGCTGGGAGGGGATGTTTGAGCTCTTTGATTAGGTGCTGATGTCACACTTCTTGAGGCTGCCTCCCTTTTCCATGAAACTCTGTGTAAACTTCAGCATACTTCTCAGTCGATGACATGAATGGGAGCCGTCTCAAGGAGCCCAATCTAAGGGCAGTTGCCCTAGTACCTTGGAAGAAGTGTGTGGTACCAAGGTCCAAGGCTGATGCTCCATGACAGCATTTTGAGGATTTCAGTATTTCTTTGTTGACTCATTCCAAGTGCACAGAAACGTTGCAAAACCAACACTTAGGCAATTCTACAGTTACTTTAACAACAGAGATATCTCAAGTGACTGTTCTTGTTTAGACAGGAGGCCACATGTGTGATTTGCAATTTAATATGTGTTTTTGAAGCCGGAGAATGACATATGTCCCCAAACCTTAGAGTTTCTCTCTTGCCTTTCTTATCTTAAGATCTCACAGCCACACCCCTGAGTTTTCCTGCAAGCTTTAAATACCATCTATTACTCAGTTATAAACCTCCCATCAAATAGAAAAAAAGGAGAAAAAAGGCTGAAAAACATTTTTTAAAGAAAAACACTGATCCTAACAACCCAACCTCAAATATAAAACAAAATAAAATAAAATAAAATAAAAAACCACTGTTGGTTCTGCTAACAGGATTTAATATATCTATTCTCCATGTTTCAGGAATACAATAGAGAGCTAGAAATGTATTTCAGCATCCTATCAAATTTGCTTTGGGTTATTCTGTGTTCCCTTTTTTCAGATCCCAACTTGCATACTCCTTAGTGTTCACTGTCAGCGCTTCACCATTGTAAGGGATATTGCATCTTTTAGAAAAGAGGACATAAATGAGAGTTAATAACCGTCAAATGTGCCCATTTCCTTTTCCAATAAATTAGAGCATGCTTTCCTCCTGAATTTTGCAAGAAGGAAAACAGACTCTCTCCTGCTGATGTGAGGAAGCAGCGCTAAATCTCCCTCAAGATTCACTTTGGCTTCTTACAGCTGTATGTTAGTACCTTTTTATATGCAATTTTACTTCATTTAGTCTTTAAGGTTGTGCCTGAGGTTAGTTTAAAAGGTTAGTTAAATGTTAATGGATGTTAATGCTGCAATTAAATTGTTAAATCAATTGAAAACTGTGGCTCCATCTCTATCTGTGTTAGTGCCGGCCTGAGCTGCATTGGCGTATAAATTAAAAGCTGTAAATCTAGTGAAGTCTAATTAGAGACCAAATTTCTCATTTATCTTATTTTCACAGGACTGTAAGCACTGATAGATAATCAACGAAGGGCTAAAACTTTTTAACATTAAAAAACTATTTTATCTATTTCAGGATTCAGGTGACTGATTATAATTCAGATCCAATTACTGTAAAAGGTCATATGTGAAATGAAGTTCTTTCAGACACTCTAAGTTTTATTTTACAAGTTTGCACACAACCCAGTACCATCCCCATCCCCAAAAGCAAATATAAATACATTATTCAATACCAACTTTAATAGTGACTGAGAGTAACCTTGGCTCTAAACTGCGTGTTTAATAGACTACTGCATTAGCCAAAGGGAGTAAAGATGGATTTGAATGCTTTCTGGGTGATTCTTCAGAGAGCAAAATTCAGCCTTCACGGATGTCTAAGGTGATGATTTTCCATTGTTGTTTCAAATTGGCTGTTGCCATATTGCTTTGTCCAATGTCTGAGATTACGTGCATATAGAGTTCAGATGAAAGGATTCTTCAAGTTTAAAGCTCCTTAGTGCATTTTTGTAGAACTACTCCGTTGAAGTTATTTTGTGTGTGAGTCATTCTTGGTCCCACTATATTTGACCATCTACTTTTAAAAAAGATTTCCTTTATGCTAGTTTACAAATTATGACAATAATGTGATCTAATCACAGCTTGTGATATACAAATGCTGACATGAAGACATGTAAATTTGCACTTCAACTGCAAAATCAAGTACTGTCTTTCCAAACAGCGGGCTGACCCCATTGGCTTTGGTTTGCAAAGGTGTTACTTTGGGGTTATTATTATTATTTTAGAGATCTTTGGAAAAGTAGTTTTCCTCGAATGTTAATTTCTTTAACAGAAGCTTCTGCCCAGAAAATTACTACTTTAGCAGAACAAGTTATAAAGGGGAATTCAACTGGAAGGCATTGTTCCTCTAATGAAGACATAACCCACACCCTTTCTCATAGTCCAAATCAAGTTTCAGCATTGATTAAACCCTAGGACATCATGGAACCAGTTGCTGAGTGACTTGAATATTCTGAACTTTTTCCTTTTTTAATTTTGCCATGTGTTCAGCTCCTCTAAAACTCTGGATCACAGACTCAGTAGGAAGAAAGTGTCGCGTTCGATTGCTTGTCCCATGAAGCAAAGAAAACGGATGTCTATTTTTTTCACCCTTAAAGAATAACTGATTTCCTGAGAGCATGTTCATTCCTTATTTGCTACCATTCCATCCCATGAAAATAACTCACTGCAGCCAGGATAGGCAAGGTGGTGTTGTGGCGAATAAAAACCAGTCTGTATTCATGAATTGCTGTGACTTTCAAGAGGAATAGATGGCTGCAATATATTAACCAGGGACTTTGCATTCAAGTTGAAATGGTACAGATGGTTTTCCTGGTTAAGTACCTGGCATGGCAGATGGGCCTGTATTTCTCTTTCTTTCTTACCTTTGCTGGGCAGCAAAAGCATTAGCAAAGGACACTTTATTTGAGGGCATAAGCTATCTCTCTGCTTGTAGAAAGATGATAGGGACTCCTTTGAGTAGGTAAACTAGGGTGGGACATAGGTTGTCCTAGTCTTTGAACTTCTGGGACCAGGATATTTTAGATTCAGGTCTTGGCAGGCAGCTATCCACTCTAACTAGACAGATACCTAAAGGCTCTTTGCTTATGCTCTCTGGGACTGATCTACAGGTGAAGCCTAAAATTCTGCTGTTAAAAACATTCTTTTGAAATGCAGCCCTTTCAGGTTTTTGGTTTTGTTTTTTTCTTTTTTCTGATGTGAGTACAAGCATCTTTTAAATCAAAAGAGCCACTTTCATTCACTAATGCGTTGATGTGAAGTTGTATCAGATCTTGTCAAGGGCTGGTGGAGGGCATGGATGAAGATGATTTTCTTGGAGGCTGGAGAAATGGAACCAGAGCAAGGAACACTCTCCAAGTGGGGGGAAGCAGAACAAGACGGTGCTTCAAAGCCTCAGCTATGGAGACAACTCTTCTCCAGTCATTTTCTATGCTTTAAATCCCATCTACTTTCATAAGAGTAGTAAATATTTGTATTATTAGTGCTTTTCTGACATCTGACTCTCAAAGTCATGTATACAACTGCTTTATTTATTTATTTATTAGTCTCTATTCAGACTAACTCATTCATTCATTCATTCATTCATTCATTCATCATTGAGTATTGACAATCTGCCAACCACAATACTGGACATCAAAAGTTTTATAGTGAACAACATAAAATACTTGCCCTTTCAGCATTTATATCCTAGTGGGGATATAAACAATGAACAAACAAACAAACAGAAATTTAACAAAGTTTTGGAAAGGGATTTACATGCAATGAAAATATTAAAACAAGACAGAGAACAGAAAGAAAGTGGTTGAGGGTGCTCTTTTAGATTGATGAGTCAGGGAGCAGAGCTCTAAATGAATTGGGGGATCGAGTTATGTCTAACAGGTATCACAAATGCAACGTGTTAAAAAACAGCCTTGGTGATTCTCTGGTTCCCTAAGTTACCCTGCCCCCAACCCTCCTATTTTCTCTGTTTTTCCATCTCAGTTAATGACACCACTATTTACCTAATGGTTAGGCCTAGAAACCAAGGAATCTGTTCGAATGCTTCCTTTACCCTCACCTGCTCCTCTCCCTATGCTATCCATCTGCATGTGCATTTTATTGCGATCCATGAGATGTAGGCTAATATTAAAATATCATTTTCCAGAGGAGTAACTGATGCTCAGTGGAGTTAAGTGACTTTATCAGGGTTATACAACCAGTCAAATGGTGGACTCAAGGCTCTCTTGAAGGTAGAATTTCTAATACCCATGATCTTTCCCTTTTTCCCTTCTACCTTTGAAGGGGACTTGCAAAGAGGGCAAGAGCCATGAATTTCTTGTTTATGTTGCATCGCCAAAAATCTTCCCTGAGATTCCAACCCAAAGCTAGGTTTTGCTCTTTGTCTTCTGGAATAACTCAGTCAGTTTGTACTCTATCACATACTTTCATCTGCATTACTTTGCAATTATTCCCTCATCTTTTCACAGAAGTCCCTAAAGGACAGAGGACAAGTCTTCTTCTCCCTCCATATACATGGTTAGTATGCAATAT
This sequence comes from Cabassous unicinctus, assembly GCA_029593785.1. Taxonomy (NCBI): domain Eukaryota; kingdom Metazoa; phylum Chordata; class Mammalia; order Cingulata; family Chlamyphoridae; genus Cabassous; species Cabassous unicinctus. Next base: position 3,380 of record JAQZBX010028455.1, on the reverse strand, counting down.
GTGCACACCAATTAAGCATAGATTTCATCCTCTATTCTCAGAGAATTTGCAATCTAGCTTGTGCCGTAAAAAAGACCCATGACAGAGTGAAATGATAGCAAATGAAAGTAAGCAATTGAATGGCATAAGATTAAATAGTTTAATAATTGGGAAGTAAAGGGTATCAGTAGGAAGCTGAAGAATGGGTAGGCTCCAGTTGATGAGGCAAGAGAAATGGGAAGGAGGTATAAAATAAGCCTTAAAGATGAGAATGAATATATTATTTGGGGTCAGGCTGACTTGAGGAGAGTTGAGGGTTCTTGCTATGAATGAGTTTTTATGCCCCAAATAGCTATTAAGTTCTTAGCAAATAGCATGTACTCCACTGTCACATATAGTGGCGCGTGAAGTAAATATGGTCTTCTCCACAAGTAGCTGAGCGGTGAGTAGGGAAGACAGAGAAGTTAGCACATAGGGATGATATAGCAGGGAAAGTACAGTGTGATGGGAGTTCCTATGAGGAGCACGTAACATGGTCTGGGGGAGAAGAGAGGATTCCAAGGGGCTTTCTAAAGCAAATGGCGTTTAAGACTTGAATGCTTAATGGAAGATCAAATTTGGAAAAATTAGGTTAAACTAGAATATCTGGTGGCTTATATAGCCTCAGATGTTGAGGTCAGTAAAATGTGATGATTAGAGGGAGGAGGGGGATCGGGAGGGAAAGAGGAGGAAAAGGCAAAGGAGGAGGAGGAAGAGGGAAGAGGAGGATGGCTATGGAAGGAAGGGGATAAAGAAGGGAAGGAAAAGTTAATTTAGGGGTCAAAAGAGGAGTTTGATTGAGAAGGCATCACAAGGGACCCAAAGCAGGATCAGTTCTGGAGAATTTGTAAAAAGGGAGTGGTCCAACAGAGGGAGACCATATCTGTGGATGTGAGAGCCTTTTCTCTATCTTTACATCCATATAACCCAACCAACTAGCTCTTCTTCTCTGGAACTCCCCACCATTTGCAGCTCTGACATTGTACACTTTTCATTCTCTTCCTAATTTTTTTTTTTATCTGTCACTTGTTCTTCCTTCTCTGACTCTTCCAAAATAGTGTCATTTCCTCATGACATTGCCATTGGCCCTACATTCCCTTAGTAAGTTCACTACTAATAGCCATCATCTTTTTGTAAATTATACCTCTCAGAATTGTATTCTGTGTGATGGGGTGGGCACATTATGTGTGAAGAGGTGCTGACTTAAATAAATTTGGAAATGAGTGGAATCTGTAAAATTAAAGGGGAAAGAAGTATACATAAGAAGTGTACAGTAGTTGAGAAACTTGTTTTGCACAGAGAGTGTGGGTTATCAATTCTGATATTGCTGTACATGTATACTGGAAATAAACAATTAAGTAAATTGCTAGTGGAGAGGGGAAGCAAGATTTTTCACTATTGGGAGTGAAAATTTACAGAAAAACAAGGGCAAGAATCTAGGATGATCCCTGTAGTGGATTTGAGTTGGAGACATCAGTATGGCTTCATGTTTTGTTTTAGTGTATATACAGATGGTTACATGTAGAAATATTTATAAATATGTATATATACACACAGATTAGTATACATACATATATTACCTTACTTTGTCAGCTGAAAGAGCCTAGAAACAACCACATGCCAGTAGCAAAGAGCACACCTAGCTCTCAGATCTTGATTTTTAATGCCATTCTCCAATAAAAACAACCAGGTTTCCTTGGAGAAGTGGCTGTTCCTAGTACTGAGACAGGCAATATATCACATGAGTCTAGGGTATCTTGTAGTGCAAGAAAGTAAGGAAGCTTTAAAAACAAACAAGACACCTGCACACACGATGATGGGGGTATATAAAATGGATACAGGAGCCAATTGAAAGAGCTCCCAATGGTCAAAGCTGAAACAATTTGAGCAACAAAATAAACAAAGTAATAATGAATGACAACCCAAAGTGTAAGATAAATATCTGTGAGCCCATGTCATTATAAAGAAATGAAAAAATAAATAAATGGGGGGAGAAGAACCAAAGCCTCTATGCAGAAGATTTCCAAATAATTTATGTAGATAATTTATCCTCAAGGAGATGGAACATAACTCCTTCCTCTTTAAGTGTGAGCTACACACAGAGCACAGCATGAAAAGAGGGGCAAGGTTACTTTACAATGCGGAGAAACTTGACCTACACGGTCTCACCAGGTGATCAAGGTTAATATCAGCAGTGATGTCATGTTGAGAGTGGTATGACATGATGAGAATGATACTCTACCTCTGTGGTCTTCCTCATCAAAGCCCATAACCCAGTCTAGTCATGAGAAAAACATCAGACAAACCTTAAGAGAGGGGTATTCCACAAAGTACTTGACCAATACTCCTCAACAGCATCAAGGTCAACAACAGAAAAGAAATGGCTGTCACCCCCAAGAGAAGCCTAAGGAGACATGAATGTAATGTGACATTCTGGATGGGATCCTAGAACAGAAAAAGGACATTTGGTGCAAACTAAGGAAATCCAAAGAATCTATGGACTTTAGTTGATAAGAATGCATCAATATTGGTACATTACAAGATGCTGCTAATAGTGGAAACTAGTTGCAGAGTATATGCAAACTTCTGTACTATCTTTGCGTTTTTTTTGTATAACTAAAACCATTCTAAAAATAAAGCTTATTTTAAAAAGTCATACTCTCAATTGCAACTCTTTCCCTGAACCATTCCTAAATGCCTGCTGAGCAGTTCCAATGGGATCTTCTGTGGGTGCCTCAAATCATCGAGTTGTCTAAAGGCAAACTCATCACCTGGAGTGTCACATCATCAAGGCTTCATAATTTCTTTATCTGAGTCATGGCTACCTCAGCACTATTTTACAAGTTTCCCAATCTGGAAACTTGAGAGTCATCTTTCATTTCTCTCTTTCTCTAACCCCACAGCACAACAGTCACCAAAATCTGCCTAGTTAATATCCACAGTGACTTTTGGATTTATCTCTTTTTGATTATCATTGTTCCTCCACTTTGTTGTTCAAACACTCATTACAGATTCTTTGAGTCATTGTCAAGGGCCTCCAAACTGCCCTTTCTGTTACTCCATCCAAAATGTCTGACTGTCTAATTAATGGGACTAAAAAGTAATTCCTACCGTATGTTCCTCTCAAAAACTGGAAGTAGTGATCCACTGCAGGACACACAGGTCAAGTGTCCCAGCTTGGCCTTTCAAGCCCTTTTTGACGCACTCTCAACCTTTCTTTCCAAATGCAGTTCTCCTAATTTCACTCTTGTCACATCACTCCAGAGTGTCCCTGTTTCACGGTCTCTCCTACCTCCCCAGAGCCTGTAGAAATCTGCGTGAGTGCTGCAGTAGTGTACATGTGCGTCTCCCGCACTTCTTTT
>JAQZBX010028454.1:0-27806 GCA_029593785.1 Cabassous unicinctus | reverse complement strand
TATCCCACCAGTGTTATGACAGAGAGTTCCTTGATTGCCAGAAGCTAACAAAAAAAGAAGAAAGATAAAAAGGAAAATATATTTTCCAGTCTTTGCGGATTGACCTGTTCAAGTACTGTCCTTCAGAGCTTATCCATAAAATCAGGTTAAGGAATAGTTCCAGGCCAAAGTGCAGGGGCCTCTTCCTGTCTTGGGCATGTGCATGTGGCCCTAGGAATTTCCATGTTTACACATTTCTGAATGTCCCCTCTTCCCCAGGAAGCAGCTTCCTTAGGGTCCCAGGCATGTACTATATATCTTACAGCCAGCAATCCCTTGCCCCAGGCAGCATAACTTGACTCCTCTCCTACAGAGTCCTGTAAGAGAGTTCTGTGAACTACTTTCTATACTCTGGGCAAGTTCTGGGGTGGTGAGTCCCTCAGGCCACCCCCAGACTTATTGGGCCAGACAAACATGCTCCCAGTATGTGTGTGAAACTTCCTTTGCTTCCTCTGGGCCTGGGACCAGGAATCCACACTGGGAACACAGGCCAGCTCCCTGATGAGCAGTGAGGGGTGGGGAAGGGGCCAGCCAAGGTGCCAGGAGATCCTACTGCATTTAAGCAGCCTTTGTTTTGAGTTGGCACTCGCCCTGTTACTGCAGTCCTTTGACATTTCTGGAGCTTTGAGAAAGATTTTTCTGCCAGTTTTTGCTGGTTGTTCAAAGCTTCTAGTTGGGGGGAGGGGGGTGGCAGATGGAGCCCTCAAGCATCTTATTTCACCATCTTGACTGGGAAGGAGTAAACCAATTTTTAAGATTAGCAAAATATTGTGTTGCATGGAAATAAACTTTCAGTTGATATTTCTGAGTCATCCCTGGACAACCCCTTAAACAGCTATGATTACACTAAGTAAAATGTTGATTTCTTAAAAATCTTTTCTAATTACTTTTGAAATATATCACTCAAAAGAGATTCTGTTTTAGTAACTGGGAAAAGTTAGTTGAATTCAAGAGTTAATTGAATTTGACAAACACTTATAAAGTATAGTTTATTTGGTATGCTTTCTGCTTGCTGTTAAAGATGAGGAAAATATGGCAACTACCAACTGAATAGGCAGATTAAAGGAAATACCAGAATATTATTTCCATGACTTTCCACCAATTTCTGTAGGGATTCAATTAAGGCAGGAATTAAATATCATGATTAAAACTTCTTGAGAAAGAGGTAGCATTTGGCATAAGTCTTTATGAATAGGGATTTTTTTAAAAAACCAAAAGGTGGAATGTTGGAATTCTGAGTGAAGAAAAACTCAGGCAAAGGTTTTAGAGGCAGAAAAGCATGGGGTATGTTTGGAGAATAGTGGAATTGGCTTGGCTGGATCTTTAGGGCTGTGGGGAAGGTAGAAGATATGCTGAGATTGCAGTAGGACATGCTGTGGATGGCTTTGAATCTGAATGGGGGTAGGTTGTGTTCAGTTACAGAGTGTGTAGGAGCCATGAAACATTTTGAACATGGGATTGATAGTTATTGCTCTGATTCCCAAAAAGTAATACAGTGCCTGAGGGCATGGTGGGTTAGAGTAGTGAGACTTGATGGGGAGGAACTCAGTTTAGAGAGAAGAGTTGATAAGGACAGAATTGTGTTGAATTTTAAAAGTAGAGTTATGAGGAATTTCAAAAGTCAAATTAATATGATTTAGTTCCAAAGGATGAGCACGATGATGAATTAAAACTGATGCAGAGTTTTATAAGGCTGGGTGGTTGGCGGCAAGATAGAATTCCTGAAGGAATAAGTAAGTCGGGAGAAAGAACCAGATAACTCCTAACCAATGATGTAAAGTTATTATTAAACTAAAACAATTTTTATCTAGAATTTCTATAAAATGAAGAATTATTGCTAAAAGAATGAGAGTCTGAACTTTATCAACAGACAGATCTGGGACTGGATGCGAAGCTCATCTATATTTTTAACTTGGGGTGAGGTCTTGATCCAGACATTTGATTTCCCTGAAACTTAGTGTCTTTTCCTTGAACTACATCCTTATGAATGTAAAGAACCTGGCATAGAGATGGATTATCCTGAATAATTTATGTATTTATATAAAATAGGTTTAATGTTTGCAGAAGTTGTATATTTGTATATTTTATAATTTATATATTAAGAATATATAAAAATGTTTTTGTAAACATTTTCTTATATATGTATTAAACACAAATAATATATAATAACTAAAATACATGAAAACATCCCTAGTATATAAATTTTGGTAGTTTTTTTTCCTTGAAGATGTTTCTGACTTTTACACTAAGTTGAAAGTATGGGCATTAAATACAATTATTCATGAGAACTTGACTGTCTGGCTCTTAGTACTCTGTCTTAGGACTGTTTGTTCTGATTTTTCTCTACTATTGCATTTTTCTGAGTTGAATAATTTCCTTCCACACATATTTTGTGAAATTATTCTCTATTTTTTCCTTTCTTAGTCATTTTCTATTTCCCTTCTTCTCTTCCTTTCCTAAAACCTTATCCTTTCTTATTTCCCACTCCTTTACCTCTGCCTAGCCTCCTCTTGTTATTAACCACATTTTTTGCATATTCTTTTTGTGTCCTTGAATCTTTATGCCCTTGAATCAGGGACACCGATCACATAAGAACATTGTCTGTTCTTTAACCCCTTCTCCAGTAAACTAATGTGTCAAGCAGACAGACTCTTGTTTTCATGTTGCCTCCTTGAATGTGTTTTCATCCTAGGCTTAATGTCTGTTGCTGTTTTGGAGAGAACATTCAGGAGCTCTCCACTCCTAGCACACCCACTTCATGTAAGCCTTTTTGTGGGCTCTGAATTCTGTACTCTCTTAAATTCATCCAGTTTGGATAAATGCATCATACCCCAAGTTACACATGGAAGTTAAGGGTTTTTCATCCTCAAAATAAATGTCAGACCCAGCACCATTTGCCCTCACATTTACTGCTTCAGTCTGACACAGCTTTGCAGCTCTACCACAGACATCAAAATACCTTGGCCCTGTGCCATGTCTTCCAGCACCTTGATAAGTCAGAAGACCTTATTTATAATAGTATTGTGTTTTGATCAAATATTGTAAGTGTGACAAGTTCAGCAGTTATGTTTTTAAGTAATATTTCCCCAGAAAGAGAAGGGAACATAAGGGAACAAATTTATTTGTGTCCTAAGTTTTAAATTTGTAAATCATAAACCTCCTCCATTGGATTCTTAAAAAACAATATATTTTGAGTCATGATGGTAAAATTGACATATCATGTCGCTTGGGATAAGAAGCTCTTGTGCTCTCTGGGCCTCAGACACAGATTGTTAAATCTGGCTGTGTGATCCATGATTCTCACAGCCTTGAACTGGGTGAGCAGATTTCCCAATATGGCCCTTTGTCTGAGGAGTTCCCTACCTAAGGAGTTACGAAGTAAGGCAAAGCATTTTCCAAAGTTTATATCCTGCCATTGTATTCGATTTCTATTGCTGCTATAACAAATAACCACAAACATTGCAGCTTCAACAACACAAAGGTATTTTCTTACAGTTCTATACATCAGAAGTCTGACACAAGTCTCCATGGGCTAAGGTGAAGGCAGCCTCTGTTCCTTTCTGGAAGCTCTAGGAGAGAATCCCTTTCCTGCTCATTCATCATTGACAGAATTCACTTCTATGCAGTTGTAGGACCGAAGTCACTGTTTCCATGCTGGCAGTCAACTGTGGGCCTCATTTAGCAATAAGAGACCTCTCTCCAGTCCTTGCATGTAGTTGCCTTCATGTCTTGTTGCATGCCAAATCTTTCTCATGCTCCCATCTCTCTGCCCGTCTTCTTTCATCACATCTTTCTCACCATAGCCTGGAAGGATGCTCCACTTTTAAGGACTCATGTGATTAGGTTGGACCCACCCAGATAATCTAAGATAACCCTCATCTCAGTGTCTCTCTCTTATATTTATCACATCTGTAAAGTCTCTTTTGCCATGTAAGGTAACATATTTGCTAGTTCTGGGGAAGAGGTATTTTGGAGGGGGCATTATTCTGACTATATAGAGCCAGAGGAATGCCATGATGTGGGCATGGGAGGGAGTGAGCTTCCAGCTCCCTTAATGCACACCTATTCTTAGGCTCTATCCAGGATGCAGGGACTGAGTCCTTTCCTTCTTGTCAGGGGTTAGCTACTCGATCTAATTTCCCTAGGCTCAGTCTTTCCCACATCATTGCTGATAAGGAGCATAAGGTTTCTGGTCCAGATCATGAATAGAGTGATTTACAGTCCAGCAATTGAATTGCCTGGGTCTAACACCTGACATTACTACTTGCCAGCTGTGAAGCTATGGCAAGTTTCTCCAACACTTGCAACTTCCGTTTCCTTATCTGCAAAACGGGGACTATAATAGTACCAAATGGGGATAAAATTAATGTGAAACACATATGCATGCCTAATAAATCATTATTATAATTACTATGTGTGCTTATGCTAAACACCCCTTTCCTAGCCTGGCTTAATACCTGGTCTGAGATGTTTACTCCTAAAAGAGACATTTTCCTTCCAAGTTGTATTTTCTTCCCAAACCCCATGTTTCACATTTCCCCCTTTGATTTTCAGATAGCCTTTTGAAGTACCTTATCTCAGATAAAATGTCTGCTCCATAGTGTCAAGGCTGGCTGAGTTTTCATCCCTGGCCAGCTTGAGGAGCCTGAGCAACCATGCTCCAGCTCACTGGACATCTAAGTTTCTGGCCCTGCTTTCGTCTTTGTTTCAGGAACCTGACTTTTGTGTTCCTGTCCCTGCAATCCTCACCCTGATTTACACTATAATAATTAACATTGGATAGATGGTTCCAGAGCCCTTCTCTCAAAACAGTGTGATTAGTCTTTGAATCAGGAATTTAAATTATTTTTCCCACTGGAAATCCCACAATTTCTGTGAATTCCCATGGGCTTACCTCTGCTGAGATGGCTATATTTTGAAGTTGTTCCTTTACCTCCTCCAAAGTGCTAATCTCAGTTTACAAATGTTAAAAAAGCAGCACAACACAAAACCAAACCCGAAATAACCTTCGCAGAGTGTTAAGTATGGAGTAAATTTTACTGAATGTTTTGGGAGACATTGGGGATGAGAATATTTAATCAGAGGAATGCAAATAGCTCAAGATTGAATAGCAGTCATTCTTATTCTTAAAACCCGCAGCTACTCTGCTATGTGCTTCATCTTCCCCCTCTTCTCTTTGAATCCCTCTTTTTTGTCACTCTTCCTCTCTCATTTCACTCCCAAATTCTGTTCAATTTTGTCATAGGTGTTTAGTTACTATTTCTGTCATCTTGTCTCTTGCTAACCCATGGTTTCTGAAGTCCTGGCTTTCGCTCTAAGTCCTGATTTCCTCAAGCTATTAAGGATACACACACATACTCACATACACACTTTCACACCCTACTTCATAATTTATATGTATACATAAATAACAAGACCTGAGGAGGTTCTCTTTATACATATATATTCTTATTGTCTATTCAAGCACATACATATGTACATCTACATATATATACATATCTATATATGCATAAATGCACATGCATATATTTGATGCCTTAATTTTTATACATATATCAAATATATGAATATATAATATGTGCATTTGTATATGTATAGAACATAAATCTTATACACAGAAACACACATAAGTTTTCTGGTATAGTCTGCTATCTGCTGTCTACAGAGGGGAGTCCAGCCTACTTTCAAATCTTTATAATAATAGTAATAATCTTGATATAACAAGCACCTTGGAATGTTACTATGTGTGTCAACCTGCAGTGTATCACTGGGTAATTCTTCTGTGACTGACTCTTCAATAAATGCCCTTACGGCTGTGAGAAATTATTTGGGTGACTCCTAATTTGCTTGCCTTATTCATTGTTCAGTCAATAAATGTTATTAGGCTGCTGAAAGTCACATTTGAATCACAGTTAAAATTTGGTAAAGAGGTTTTCTTATTATAAAGCTGACGCTATTCTAAGACAGAAAAGAGGAAGAGATTCGTTTCTGATTATTTATGAATAATAGTGCTTTTGTCATTAACATGGGTTTATGCTACACACATTTTGTGGAGATTTGTAAACTCTTCAAAACTCAATGTTGCATGCTAAATTCTTGATTCTAGAGGTGGAGCAAAAATCACTCCCAGTTTCTTATAGCTGGTCTCTGGAGACATGATCTTACAAATATAGAACTTGTGATAAATTGTCTATATCCTCAAGGCTATAATCTCTTCTTGTAATGTTTTGCTTCTGGCAATAAATTCTACTGAAATTTTATTTTTTGCTAAGCTTCTCTGAATCTCTAGTCACACCTCAGCAGGAAGAATAAAAGGAAATGATAAAATATTGAGATAAATCAGTTTAGATCTGACTGAATTTAAGATCGTCTAAGAAGCAGCTTGCATTAATGGAAAGATGACTAGATCAGGAGACAGGAGAAGTAGGCCCTATTATCCTATTATATAGTTTTCTGTTTACCTTTTATGTGACCTTGAAAACAAACATAAAATATCCATCTAAGCCTCCATTTACCCAGTTCAATTTTGTGTAATAATTATTACTCTGATTTTTTCAAAGGGTAAGTATGAATTCAGGAACTTAGAAGAGTAATTGAGCACATTGAGGGTCTCAGTAAATATTTGTTGAGTGGATTAGTAAGATTCAACTTACCTAAATTACTATTATTTCCCCAGCAGCAGCAGTATGCCTATGGCGTAAATGCTTATGTAAAGGAATCTGTACAAATTAATATTCAAGGATGATGGTAACAGTGTCAAGGGTAGGGGGTGAAGACCATCATATTTGTAAGAGCAGAAGTGGTGATGCTGCTGGCTAACAGTTGACAAACCAAGAAGATGAAAATATGGTCAAAAAGGCTAAGAAAATTTGGAGGAGTTAGCATTCTTCTAGTCACCTAGCAAAACTGTGGTCAATGTTGATTTGTCCTTTTCATTCAGTCTCATAACCTACCAATGTTTTCATTTAATTTCCTGTTAAATCTAGTTCTATTCACACTGCCCTAGCCCAGCCTTCATTTCCCCTAACTTGGAGCAATAGTTCAGCTCTTATCACTCCTCAGGTTGAGGATGTCTCCCCTTTGATGCATCCTGCATATCACCACTTGGTAAATCCTACATAAGTGGCATTTTTTCAAGTATCAATGTTTTAATATATTCCCTCAATGGTTATTTTGTGTCTTATTTTACTTTAACTTCACTAACATATATTGAGGGTATATAGTATGATATTGAATCTAAACTTTGGCCTAAAATCTACTTAATTGTAAGACCCTCTAGAATCTAGGTCTTTAAGACCCTGCTTTTTACTGGTAGGCCCAGCCACGTTCTCATTTTTTGCCCCATATGCTCCTCTCTGGTCTGATCTTAATTTCAGGGTGACTTTATATAGCCTATGTCACACAAATTACCACTCTTTTTCATGTGTTATTTCACAAGTACCTTGAACACTCTTTGAATGCTGGCACTATATCATATATATCACTGGAAATTTTCTAAGTGTTTAGCACAATGCTGAGCATATAGAAAATAAGTTTATTGATGAATTGAGTCTCTATATGAAATCTATGGGTGATTAACTTCTCTAGTATCTTTAAGATAACTCTGATTTGGGGGTATACTCAGCCTAAAAGAAGGCTAGCACATAGTAGCTGTAAATAAGTGTTTGCTGAATGGATGGATACAGTCATTGAATCTGATTTTTCTTGTCTTTTCAGCTATACATCTATGACGTAGAATACAACAGTTCTGGTTACAGCACTTATGAACTTTTGCCCCATAGAATAGAAGTTGGGACTAATTGTACTAAAAGGCAGTTGAAGCACAATAGCTTAATCACCACATATATTTTATGTTACTTTATCTACACATGTGTATATAAGTTAAAAATTGTTAAACTCCATAAAATTATAGCTTTATATGAAAATATGAATATGGTTGTGGCAAAGACTGCTAGTTGCCTACAAATATTCTTTCTTTGCTCTTTTTTAAGGGAAACTTGATTATGTTTTTATTGAAATCTAATTCACATATCATAAAATCCCTCATTTTAAAGTGTACAGATCAGTGGTTTTTAGTATAGTCACAAGGTTGTTCAACCACACCACTGTCTAATTCCTGAACATTTTCATACACCAAAAAGAAAGCCATTAGCAGACATTCTCCATCCCCTCCCCCCCAGTCCCTGGCAACCACTAACCTACTTTCTGGATTTGTATATTCTGGACGTTTCATATAAATGGAAACATGTAATATGTGGCTTTTTCACATAGCATAATTTTTTCAAGGTTCACCCATGTTGTAGTATGTATCAGTAATTTGATACTTTTTGGTTAAGTAATATTCCATTATATTGATATGCCATATTTGTTTATCCATTCATTAGTTGATGGGCATTTGGGTTGTTTTCACTTTATTTATTTTTTTATAAATGATGCTGCTGTGAACATTCATGTACAAATTTTGGTGTGGACATATGTTTTCATATCTCTTGGTTATGGACTAAGGAGTTGAATTGCTGGATTATATGGTAACTTTGTCTTCCTTTTTGAGGAAATGATGAAATGCCTCTCAAAGCAGCTGTTCTAGTTCACGTTCCTCACTCCAGCAATGTATGAGGTTTGCAATTTCTCCACATCCTTGCCAACAGTAGTTATTGTTTGTCTTTTTTTATTATATCTTAACTGGTCGATGTGAAGTGGTATCTCTTTGTGGTTTTGATTCAAATTTGCCTGATAATTAATGATGTTGAGCATATTTTCATGTACCTATTGGCCGTTTATATATTTTTAGAGTAATGTCTGTTCAAATCCTTTGTTTTTATCCATGAATTTTAAGAGTTCTTTATGTATTCTGAATAGTAGTCCCTTTTCAGATATACGATTTGCAAGTAATTTTTCCATTTTTGTGGACTGTTTTTTCACTTTATTGATAATGTCCTTTGAAAAGAATGTTCTTTTGTATTTTTATAAACTCCAATTTATCTATATTTTCTTTTGCTGCTTGTGCATTAGCAATTGTATCTAAGAAACCATTGCTTAATACAAGGACAGGAACCTTTAGTTTCTTCCAAGGGTTTTATAGTTTTAGATCTTCCATTTAGGTCTTTGATTTTGGTCTATTTTTTGTATATGGTATAGGTAGTATACAACTTCATTCTTTGCACATGAATACCCAATTTTCCCTGTACCATTTGTTGAAAGACTATTCTTTTCCCATTGAATGGTTTTGGCACCATTGTCAAAAATCAATTGACCATAGATGAATGGGTTTATTTCCAGATTCTCAATTCTGTTCCATTGATATAAATGTGTATTCTTGTGCCAGTGCCACACAGTCTTTATTACTCTGGCTTTGTGGTAAGTTTTGAACTGGGAAGAATGAGTCCATGACTTTGTTCTTTTTAAAGATCATTTTGACTATTTTGGGCCCCTTACATTTCCATGTGAATTTTTAAATCAATTTTTCCAATTTCTTAAAAGAGCCAGATGGGAATTTGATTAGGATTGTATTGAATCTGTTAATCAATTTGTGGAATATTGCCATCTTAATAATGTAAACTAATTCAATTGTTGAACATGAATTATTTTCTTATTTATTATGAGCTTCTTTAATTTCTTTCAACAAAGTTTTATAGTTTTCAGTGTGCAGAACTTGCAGTTCTTTATTCCTAAGTATATGATGCTATTGTAAATGGAATTTTCCCTTAAATTCATTTTCAGACTCTTCATTGCTTTATGTAGAAATACAACTATTCTTTGTGTATTTATCTACTATATTGTGACCTTGCTGAACTCATTTAACTCTATTTTGTGCATGTGGATTCCTTAGGTTTTTCTATATACAAGATCATATTATCTACAAATAAGTATACTTTTAGTTCTTTCCAGTTTGAATGACGTCTATTTCATTTTATTGTCTAATTGCCCTGGCTAAAACCTCCAGAACAATGTTGAATAATGGTGGTGAGAAGAAATATCCTTGCCTTATTCCTGATTATAGTGAGACAGTTTTCAGACTTTCACCATTTGTATATACCCTCTTTCAGATTGAAGATCTTCCTTTCTATTCTTCAGTGTTTTATCATGAAAAAGTGTTAATCCTTTTTCATTGTTTATGAAGATGATCATCTTGTTTTTGTCTTTTCTTCTACTAATATGGTGTTACATTTATTGATTTTCATATGTTGGACCATCCTTGCATTACTGGGATAAATCCTACTTGGTCATGATGTATAATACTTTTATGTGCTATTGGATTCAGTTTGCAGAATTTTGTTGAAGATGTTTGCATCTATATTCATAAAAGATATTGGTTGGTAGTTTGTTTTTGTTTGTTTCTTGTGATGTCTTTGATTTTGATATCAGAGTAATACTTGCATCATAGACTGAGTTAAGATGTGTTCCCTCCTCTTCTAGTTTTTGGAAACATTTTTAAAGGGGAATTATGTTAAATATCTTTTAAACATTTAATAGAAATCATTAAGGAAGACTCTGGTCCAGGGATTTTTAAAAAAATTACTCTCTCAATCTCCTTACTTGTTATAGGTCTTTTCAGATTTTTTGTTTCTTCTTATGTCTTTCTTGGAATTTCTCCATTTCACCTAGATTATCTAATTTGTTGGCAAACAGTTGTCATAGTATTCCTTTATATTTCTTGTTTCTGACAAGTTAGTAGTTACGCCCCCTCTTTTACTCCTGGTTTTAGTAATTTGAGTCTTCTCACTTTTTTCTTGGTCATTCTCACCAAAAGTTTTTTTAAAATGTTGTTGATTTTTTCAAAGAAGCAACTTTTGGTTTCATTGGCATTCTCTATTGTTTAGCTACTCTCTATTCCTCTTATTTCTGCTCTAATCTTTATTAATTCTTTCATTCTGTTTGCTTTCAGCTTAATTTGTTCTTTATTTTTCTCATTTCTTAAGGTGAAAGATAGGATATTGATTTGTGATCTTTCTTCTCTTTTAAAATAGACATTTATAGTTATAAATTTCTCTCTAAGCACTGCTTTTGCTGAATCCCGTAAGTTTTGGTATGCTGTATTTTCACTTACATTTACCTCAATGTATTTTACAATTTCCATTTTGATTTCTTCTTGGATCTCTTAGTTATTTAAGAGTGTGTTGTTTAATAGCTGCATATTTATGAATTTCCCAAATATCTATTTGTTATTGATTTCTAATTTCATTACATTGTGGTCAAAGAACATACTTTGTATTTCAATCCTTTTAAATTTATTGAGACCTGTTTTATTGCCTAACATATGTTACATCCTGAAAAATGTTCCATGTGCACTCAAAAAGAATGTGTATTCTGCTGTTGTTTGGTGAAGTGTTCTGTATATGTCTATTAAATCTAGTTGGTTTATAGTGTTGTTTAAATCTTAAGTTTCCTTGCTTAGCTTCTTCCTTGTTTTTTTATCCATTACTAAAAGTGGATTATTGAAATTTCCAATTATTATTGTTGAAATATCTATTTTTCTTTTCAATTTTTCAATTCTGCCAGTATTTGCTTCAAGTATTTTTGGAATGTGTTGCTGTATGAATAATTGTTTATAATTTTTATATATATTTTTGATGAACTAACCATTTTATCATATAAATAAGTCCTTCTCTCTGTTTAGTAACAATTTTTGTCTTAACGTCTATTTTGTTTCCTATTAGTGTAACCATTCCAGCTCTCTTTTGTTTACTGTTTTTAATGCTATATATTTTTCCCTGTTTTACTTTCAACTTATTTGTGTCTTTAAAACTAAACTTAGTCCTTTGTAGACAGCATATAGTTAGATCATGCTTTTCTTTCCACCCTACCAATCTCTGACTTTCAATTGGGGAGTTTAACCCATTTACATTTAGTGTAATTATTGATCAGGTAAGATGTATGCCTGCCATTTTGCTATTTATTTATTCTATGTCATGTCTTTTTGTTCCTCATATTTTCATTATTGTCTTCTTTTGTGTTAAATGTGTATTATCTAGTGTACCATTTTAATTCTCTTATTCTTTACTATACTTTTTGGGTTGTTTTAGGATGGTTGCTTTGGCTATGAAAAGTAACATCTTAACTAATTACAATATAATTTAGATTAATAACTACTTAATTTCAGTAGTATACAAAAACTTTCCCTTATATACCTCAATCCCTCTTGTGCTATTGTCATACAAATTACATCTTTGTACATTGTGTCCATCAACACAGATTTATAACTATTCTTTTATGCAGTTGTCTTTTAAATTTTATAGGTGAAAAGAAAAGTTACAAGAATATATGCTGTCCCTTCTATTTATCTATGTAATTACCTTTACTGGTGCTTTTCTTCATGTGTAATTGAGTTACTCTCTAGCATCATTTTATGTTGCCTAAAGGACTCCCTTTAGTATTTCTTGTAGGAAAAGTCTACAAGTAATTAGTTCTTTTAGATTTGTTTATCTGGGAATATTTTAATTTCTACTTCCTTTTAGAAGAATAGTTTTTCTGGATACAGAATTCTTGATAGTCAGTGCTCCTCCCCCCGCTCCCTCATCCCCCCAGCACTTTGAATATGTTATCTCATTGCCTTCTGGTCTCCATGGCTTCTCATGAGAAATCAGCTGTTAATTGAGGCTCCATTATATCTGATGCCCTCTCTTGCCAAATTTATGATTTTTCTTCATCTTTCAACAGTTTGATTATGATGTGTCTAGATAAGTTTCCCTTTGCATTTTTCCTGCTTGGAGTTCATTGAACTCCTTGGATATGTAGATTAATGTTATTTTTCCTCCAATTTGGGTTTGTTTTGGCCTTTATTTCTTCAAATATTCTTTCCACCCCTTTCTGTTTCTCTTCACCTTCTGGAACTCCTGTTATATGTATGTTAATACATTTTATGGTATCCCACAGGTCTCAGATGCTCTGTTCATTTTTCTTCATCCTTTTATAATTTCCATTCCTCAAACTGGATTATGTCAAATGACCTATGTTCTCTGATTCTTTCTTCTACTTATACAAACCTGCTGTTTTGCTCCTATAATGAATTTCTCATTCCAGTTATTGTACTTGTCAGTTGCAGAATTTCTATTTGGTTCTGTTTATTTAAATATTTTCTAAATCTTCATTGCTATTTTGTAAGGTATTGTTCTCATACTTTCCTTTAGTTCTTTAGACCTGGTTTCTTTTAGATCTTTCAACATTGTTTAAATAGCTGATTAAATCTTAATCTAGCCAGTTCAAATTCTGAGCTTCCTCAGTGATAGTTTCTTTCAGTTGCTCTTTTTCTGGTATATTGGTCATTTCTTCTTCTTTGTATGTCATCATTTTTTGTTATAATGTGGCAATTCTAGAAATCACTTTCTTTACCCTCCCCAGCATTTATTGTTGTTACTGCTTTTTGCAGTTGTTGTTGTTTGCTTGCTAGGTGACTTTGCTAACCTAATTCTGTAAACTGTGCTCTTTGTCATATGTAGCCACTGAAGTCTTTGCTTGTTTACTTTAGTAAGTTAGTAACTTAGCTAATGATTGGAAAGAGATTTCTTTAAATGCCCAGAGCCAATAAGTCTCCCAGTCTTTGCCTAGGGGCTCTCTGTGAGTGTTGGGCCATGCCTTCAACACTCAACCAGGAAGTTTCAACTCTAGCTTAAGCTTGGGTAAAGCCCCTATATAAGGCAGAGTTGAGAGCTTAGGATTTTCTCAGTTTTTCCCTGAGCATTCTCACAGCACTAGAACATCTATACTAGGAACCTCAGCCCACTGAGATAGCATCACTTTCACACCCCCAATTCATATCCTTGTAGAAATGACAGCGTTCCTACACTATTTAAATTAGTATTTCTCTTTCCTTTTCTGCCAAATATATGCTTTACATGCATAAATATTGATAATTGAATTAAAATAAGTTATACATGTGTGTGGTGTGATTTCCCTATACTTTTGGTCCTAATCCAAGTCTCTGGAGTTAGTCAATAATAAATATAGGGTGTATAATTTCATATTTTCCTTTGCCTATATAAATATATGTATTAAATACATGCACACACACACACAGAGGTCTCTTTCTCCCTTTCAATTGCTTGCTTTTCCCCCCTTAAGAATAATATATCATGACCCTCATACCATTTAATATGTGGAACTAATTAGAATGCTCTACAGTATGGATGTTTTACTTTATTAAACTATTTGCCTATTAGCAAACATTCTGATTGTTTTCAGTTTTGCAATTATGTCTTTTGTTTACTCAATATAGGAAAATTTTAAACAGTATTTTCAAACGCCTTTTTAAAACTTGCATACACATATGCACACACGTTCGTATCACATATATATATGCAACTCTCTCACTCACTGGCTCTTGCATGTGCACCTAGGGATTTCTACTTAGTGAGTCAGGTTCCAGAGGGCAGGTGAGGGAGTCACTAGCCACAATGAGGTGTTAATAACAGTGTCTTCATACATTTCTGATTTGGCAAAGGGAAACTTTGAATCAGCTGGAACTGGGAGATCTGAAGCATTTGTCCTTTTGGAAATTGATATTCCAGGCCTGGTCTGGGATTCAAGGTCAAAAATCTTATCTTTGAAAGTGGAAAAATCTATTATTCTTGGAACTGAGTGTACCAGGAGGAACATTTTTAAGCCCTGGTGTAGGTAAATCCTCAGGTTATTTTCCATTAACTCTCAAATTGATAAAGATAGAGAGCTGCAAGAAGGTTTCAAATCTCTTTTTTTTTTTTGGGAAAAAAGTTCTTTGTCTTTTCAAGAATCACATTTCCTGGCAAACAAAAAGATTATATTTTGTAATAGAACTCATACTTCTGTCTACTCTAAATCATCTTACTTAAGGCTGGGTAGAAGAATGCTGGCTTAATAAAGGGAAAGGAAAAATAAGACTTTTCCAAGGATGCTGACTGGCTTGACCTTGTTTCACCCCTGTTCTAGGTTAAGCAGTATAACAAGTTCCTATGCCAACAGTCCTATCATCATAATTATTCGCACATAGTCACTAGTTCAAGCACTAAATTATTCCAAGTGAATAGTTTACTACCCTAGTTTCATGCTCTTTTATTTTATCTGGATATTACCTAGAAGAAAAGTAGGCTGTATATATATTTTTAATAAGGTCAATGTGTTTTTGGTATTGCTTAGAAACTTCTCTTATGGCAAGGCATTCACTGTAAATTTGTGATTTAATCAATGGTAGGCAAGTAAGGAGCCAAAATCAGAAAATCAAAACATGGCAAATGCATTTCCTAATTGATCATTACTGCTCTTTCCAAGATATCATTTTCTGCTGTGCAAAATAGTTAGACAAAACTTGTTATTTTCCTAAACAAAATGATTTGACCATTTAAGCCTTTTCCTCTCCAAAATACAAAAGACAAGTTACAGACTAGTTTTTTCTTTCCCCTTTCTTGGTCAATACCGTTAGTTATATAAGCTCCAAGAACATTCCTGGCATGAATATAACTCATTTGTTTTAAGAAAGAAAATATTCAATTTGGTAGCTATGTACAGGACAGACTTCTCTCAATTGCCTGCTTGGATGGATTTGAACCGTAATGCTGCAATTAGTAATACAAAAGAATAATGGGAAAATATCTACTTATATTTGAGTGTGCTTTGCTGGAAAATGTTTTCATATATATATTAATTCTTGAATTCTCATAATAATTTTAATAGGTAGGCAAAATTGTATTCTCAAACTATAATATTAGTTAACTAAGAAACCTGCCCCTAAATCAATAGAAAGATTTTCATCAAGCATTATGTTAAAGTTGTCCTATGTATTTAGAGAAAATGTTTTCATGAATTTGGAGTAATGAAAAGAGAAGATAATTTAAGGGACCTTGTTTTTTCATTTTAAAATAGAATACCTATTAATTTTATCTAGAGAAAATTAGCTTTTGAGTCTATTTTCTGTCTTCTTTCAGAGTTAGTGCACTTGAAAGCCCAAATACTGGGCAAAATCACACCTTACTCATTTGTTGTCAAAAGAAGTCCAGTTAACAGCAAGAAAGAGCAGTTCACTCAGCTCTAATTGATGTTCTTAGAGCAATTGCAATATTGCCATCAACTAGTATCCAAATAAAAAACGTCATCCTGAATCATAGAAAATCTTCGATTTATCTATAAAAGTGTAAAGAAAGGTGGGTAGGAGAGTTGAATTTACATAATTGTTATTTTCATGGACATCAATGATGTTATTTTGTGTTTTACATATTTTACCTATTGTGAATAAGTCACATTAGAGCTTCTTTTTTTGTGCTTATATAAAATTAAAGTATGAATATGATAAAATCCAGAAACTCAAATATAGTTGTTTTGAGATCAAATCAATGAGAACCAACAGAAACACATAGTGAGGAAGAAAGATGCTTATAGAAAATTGAGCAATCTTTGATTGGAACTTCACAAAGATTTACTTTAGGCCTTGGAAACGCATGTGTCACCTTTTCGATTATGATATAAAGGCTTCTGGGGATATCTATACATGTCACTCATCAACCTGCCAGGGATGTCTGAAATTCTACTCTTTCCATATTTCAAATATCCCTGCTGAGGTACCAGATGTCGAGTTTTAAGTCTTATAAGTAATGCATTGACCTGTTGTTAGTATAGTGTTTATTGAATTTGGTAATCTTTCCTTTAGGAAAGCTAAATGAGCAGGTTTTGATAAGATGGAAGTGTATAGGCAGACTTTTATGGAAAGTTTTGAGAATTAGAATAAAAACCAAACATTTTGTTCTTCTATCACTATTGTCACTTACAATGTGACCTTGTGCAAGTCACTTAACTTCTCTAAGCTTCAATTATGTTAAATTCACAAATATTTATTGGACATCTCCAGAAGGATGTCTAGAAGAGAACAGGATCTAATGATTGGGTCTGGGCTTGATAGCAGGGAGACATGAGTCATTGGAAGTCAGTAGGACCTAAATCCAGTGACTACAGGGTTAAGAAATGGGTAGAAAGAACTTGCTTTTCTATAAGAAACCACTGAATAGAAAGTCCTGTTACTTTCAGCTTATTCTGAAAGCTTACATTTCTTGAGAATTATTTTAAGAATTATTGAGTGGCAATGTTTGCATGGTATTGCAATATAGGCATAAATGTTCTAAAATAGACTTGGCATTTGTTCTTAAGTTCCAAATTATATTTACAATAGTGTTTTTAAGGCTAATAAAATAATATTTGTGTGCATATTAAAATTCATCCCCTGAATGTGTAGTTAGCAAAAAATATAATAGTCTCTGTTTCCCTCTATATGGAAGAATCACCAAGTCTATCTAGCAAGAGAACCAAGAGTTTAAAGAACAACTGATGATTGATGTGAGCAGCGGTATTTGGAAGAGAATATCAATGGTCTAGGAAACATATTCCTTTTCTACAAAGTACTCTAGACCTTCTAGAAACATGTAGTAAGAGCTCAATAGCAGCTACTCATTATTGTTATCAATAGTAGTAGTAGTATTATGAAGCCATTCACTTAGCACTCCAATTATATTCCTCATGGGCAGGAGTGATATCTTATTTTCTTTAATATTTTCTCTTAGGACATTTTTGCTATTGCTGTAAGAATGTAAACCCATCACCAAATTCAGTGGCTTAAACAAAACAAAACAAATATTTATTTCTTACCGGTGTGCAGTTCAGCTACAACTCAGCTGGGCAAGGCTGGATTTCACATTATCTTTATGCCAGAGGCTACCTGGGGTTTGCTTTTGTCATGGCAGATCACAGGAGCACAAGAGGATGAGAGGAGACACTTGATGCCTCTTAAGACTTTCACTCGGAACCAGTAACTTGCACTTTATGTCCACATATCATTAGCCAAAGGAGTCACTTGGCCAAAACCCACATCAGGGCTGTGGGAAAATACTCTCCTGTCTCCTGTGTACTATAAGGTATCATGGGAGGGGTGTGGGAAGAACTGACAATGTTATTCCATCTACCTCAGGATTTAGAATAGGTATTTGAATATTATAGATCCTCAGTGAGATTAGATTTATGTTATTATAAATATCTAACTGATATTTAAGTATAATCTGGAAGTATATATGTTTCATTTTTGTTTTGTTTAATGACTTATATTAACTACATAGTAAAGTATTTTGGCATCTTAAGAGTTTTTATGAAGGGTCAAGGAAATTTTTAAAAAGCAATAATGTATCTAGGAGCTAATAGACAATGAGAGCATTCATTTCAGTCTCATAAAATACATTTCCAAAATATAGAATGCACCTTTCCACCCAGTGAGTCATTTTATGGCACCTTCAACTAATCTTTGTGTGGATGTGTGCTATAAATTCCATAAAGCATGGCAGTAAGATGGAAATAAAACTACATACATGCCATGAGACAGGTTCAATAGTTGTCTGTTTTCTTGTGCATGCTCAATAAGCCATTTATCTACTTTTTGTTAAATTTATCTCTTTAGTTTTCATACTTTTTCTACCTTAAAACAATATTTTATGTATTGATTTAAGGTTTTGGTTTTTTGGATAAACTATCTTTTGGTTTCTTGAATAAACTACTTTTTGGAATTTTTTTTTTTTCCACCTTTTGAGAACTTCAGAAAGAGTCCTGGTATCAGCCAAAATATTTAGTATTATTCAGATATTTTTTCAGGTATTTTGACAATAGAATTCAATTTGCTTAAGAGGAAAGGAAAATGTAAGTAGTTTTAAATTGCACTAGCTGTTGACACAACTACTGGTTGACCAGTCAACCATTAGAAATTAATTGACAACACTGATCTGCTGTTCATTAGCTTTTAATGCTGAATATGGCTTTTTGTCTTTAATTAGGAACTACAAGTCTTCTAGTAACTAGTTTTTCTCTACAGTTTGATTGATTTTGAAATTCAAAATACTTATAGCACATGAGTATAAATGTTTTTGACAAAAATATGTTTGCAGTTATTAGACAGGTTATCCTTATAAAATAGTCACTGTTTTAAGAGTTGAAATTCTAAAAATGAAATGCTTCCCCATAAAGAGCCAAGGTTTTATATATAGATATAAAATAAGTGGTGTATATGAAGATTATATATGTGATATTTAGTCAGGGTTTTCTAGGGAAACAGAACTGACAGGAGATAGCTGTAAATAGTATGGGATTTTATAAAATTATCTCACGTGACTGTGATGATGCACAAGTCCAAATTCCATAGATCAGGCTTCCAACCAGGCGCACTGATGAAGATCCTTTATGAATTCCCCAGGTAATGCTGGCTATCTGAAGTAGAGATGAGAATTCTCTTCTTAAATGCTGAAATCATTTCCCTTAAGGCCTTCAGTTGATTGGAAGAGATATCACCCATTGCTAACAGCAGTCTCCTCGTTGATTGGAGATGTAACCAGTCATCTCTGCAATCAACTCACTGATGATTAAAGTCCATGAGGTGCCCTTGTATTAAGTTAGCCCAGTGCTTTCTTGACCAAACAACTGGGTGGTATTACCTGGCTGAGTTGACACATTAGCTTAACCGTCACATATGTATATACTTATTATGTTGTCTGCTCAATTAACAGCTATATTAAGCAATTACTATGGGTAAGACCCTGTGTTGGAAGGTGTAGGAACAATAAAGATTAAGATATGATACTTGCCCTTGAGAAATGTAGTAGTAGATTTAAGAAACAGTATAATTTAGTAGTAGAGGGGTACAATGTGCCTCATAAGTTAGGAATTTGAGCTCTGTTTTGAAGATGAGTATGATATTAACTAGTGAGTTTGGGAGAAATAACATTTCAGCAAGAGGGAAGAAGTGAGCAGAATTTTAAGGTAGAATAGCCTGGATATTAGTCTTATTTATTTATTTCAGTGGGCCCTTTCAGTGATATTATCAGGTAGAAACTTACAGAAATAAGTGGAAACAGCCTATAGAGAGCTTTTCGGTGCCACACTAATGGTTCTGGACTCTCTTCCCATCAACCAAGATGGCAACATAAGACACACCAGGGTGCTGATCCCCAAAGTGTCTTTGAACAACTAACAAAAACTGGCAGAACAATTTTTCCTCAGAAATCTAGAAAATAGTAAAAAGATCACAGTAACTGGGCAAGTGCCAAATCAATAAAATGTAGCTTTAAAAACAGTAGAAGAAACTTGTGGTACACTTATTGGCCCCTGGCTCAGACCCACAGTGGTGCAAGGTGGAGCCAGCTTGTCCTACTATTATGGGTCCCTGGCCTTGTTCTGGAGGGGGGGAGAATAACCTTTTTGTGCACACTGCAATGCTTATATGTGGTGCCAGTCTATTTGGTAGTATTGTGAAAGTCTGAACCAGAAAATTCCTCACTGGAGCTAACCTTCCAGATGGTGCTCTGCTAATAGAAGCAGCTTTCAGTGTAAGAAACAATTAAGTCAAAGTAGCCTGGCAAAGGATTACTGGCTTTAAGTCATACAATAGAGCAAATGGGAGAGGGAGAAAGTCTATTTCATAGAGAACAGAGGGAGGCATTCTAATTCCAATGAATGGAGAAATTCCTAAGTTTCCTGGAAAGCACAAGTCTGGATAAGACTCAGGCTCAAAGAAAACAGAGAGGAGCCTACGTTTCACTTTTGCCTCCAGCTGACTTCCTGATAAGAGGGCTAAACTCTGAAAGACAGCAGGAGCCAACGTAGAGCCAATTTACAAAAGACAGTAAAAGGTGTTATTTTTTTGATGCAAGTGTGTTTGTTTTTATTAGTTCCAGGCACTCTGGAATATCTCTGCATATTACCACCTGGATAAAAATTTAAGGAACAGACAACTCAGGCACTGCATCCAAAAATTAACATTTTCAAATATTAAAATGTACAGTGTGCAGCAGAAAATTAAAAGACAAAGAAAGAAACAGGAAATGATAGCCCATCCCAAAGAAACAAGGTAATCCAGAAAGCTTCAACAAAGACCAGAATTTAGATGTACCAGTCAAAAACTTACAAAAAAATTATCTTTTGTATGCTCAAGGATATAAGGAAAACATGGAGAAAGAACTAAAGGATATCAGAAAAATGATGAATGAATTATATGAGAATCTCAATAACGAGACAGAAATTTTAAAAGAAACTAAACAGGAATGTTGGAATTGAAGACCACAATAACTGAATTGAAGAATTCCTTAAAGGGTTTCAACAGCAGATTGAAGCTGGGAGAAGAATCAGTGAACTCAAAGACAAGACAATCAAAATGATTCAGGCTGAGGAGCAGAAATAAAAATGAATGAAAATATGTGAATAGTGCCTATGAGACCTATGGGAAACCATCAAGTATGTTATGGAAGTTACAGAAGGAGAAAAAAGAGAGAAAGGGGAAAAAGAATTCTCAAAGAAATAATGGCAGAAAATTTCCTAAGTTAAGAAAAACATGAATATACACAGGCAAGAATCCCAATGAATCCCAAACAGGATAAACTCAAAAGAGAAGCATGACCAGACTTATAGTAGTCAAACTGTCAAAAACAGTAGAGACAGAGTTTTGAAAGCTGCAAGAAAAAAGCAATGTGTTTTGTACAAGGGAGGCCCAATAAGATTAAGTGCTGATTTCTCATCAGAATCTATGGAAGCAAGAAGACAGTGGAATAAATTATTTGAAGTGCTGAAAGACAACAACTTCCAACCAATAATTTTATATCTGGCAAGACTGTCTTTCAAACATTAGGGCAGATTAAGGCATTCCCAGGTTTTAAAAAGCTGAGGGAGTTTGTCACCACTAGACCTTCCCTACAAGCATTGATAAAGGGAGTTCTTCAGACTGAAAAGAAAGGTTACCAGAGTGATTGATATGGCATAAAGAAAGAGAGATCTCTGGAAAAGGTAACTATATGAGTAATTATAAATCCCAGTTTTATTTATACTTTTTGACGTGTAATTCCACTTTTTAGTTCTTACAGGTTCTAAGATGCAAATGCATAAAAAGTAATTTAAAAATCTATGGTTTTTGAATTCAATGTATAAAGATATAATTTGTAACAAGTACTAGAAAAAAGGTAAAGGAATGGAGGGGTATAAAAACAGTTCATGTGTATGGTATTTAAGTTAAGTTGTTATCAAATAAAATATGATTTATAGATTTAATATGTTAAATATAAGCCCCATGTTAACCACAAAGTGAATATATGAAAAATATATACAGAAAGAAATGATATAGGACTCAAAATAGTACAAACAAAACAAAAAAATATGCAAGTAGGCATTAATAGGGGAATTGAGGGACAAAAATGTTTAAGACTTATGAAGTCACAGTAGTAAAGTGGTGGAAGAATATCTTGCATTATCAGTAGTTACATTAAATATAAAAGGATTAAACTATACAGTCAAAAAGCAGAGATTGGCAGAATGGATTTTAAAAAAGCCTGACCCAAATATACAGTGGTTTGCAGGAAACTCACTTTATTTTAAGATTGAATGTGAAGATATGAAAAAATATATATACCATGCAAATAGTAAGCAAAAGAGAGCTGGTTTAGCTACACTAATATCAGATAAAATAGACTTTAAGTGAAAAACTGTTATAAGGGATAAAGAAGGTCATGATATACTGATGAGAGGGTCAATTCAACAAGAAGACATAACAATTATAAATATATATGTACTTTATAGCAGAGACCCAAATTATATGAAGCAAATAGTGACAGATTTGTAGCAAGAAATAGATGGTTCCACATTAATAGTAGGAGACTTCATTATAGTACTTTCATTAATGGATAGAACATCTAGGCAAAGATCAATAAGGAAATAGGAGACTTGAATGCTACTAAAAACCAACTAAACCTAACAGACATTTATAGAACCCTTCATCCAATGACAGCAGAATAATGTTCTTTTCTGGTGCACATGAATCATTCTTGAGGATAGACAAAATGCGAGGTCATAAAACACATCTCGATAAATTAAAAATATTGAAACCATACAATGTATCTTCTCTGACCAAAATGGAATGAAGCTAGAAACCAATAACAGAGGGAGAACTTGAACATTCACAAATATTTGGAAATTAAGCAACATACTCAGACAACCAATGGGTCAAACAAGAAATCACAAGGGAAACTAGGAAACATCTTGAGGTGAATGAAAATGAAAATACAACATACCAAACCTCATGGGATGCAGCAAAGCCATTGCTAAGCATAAACTATAAGCCCTACATGCCTACATTAAAAAAGAAGAAAGATCCCAAATCAAAGACCTAACCTTGCAACTGGAGGATCTAGAAAAAGAAGAGTAAACTAAATCCAAAAACAACCAGAAAGAAGGAAATAGCAAAGATGAAAGTGGAGAAAATCGAAGTAGAGAGTAAAAAATATTATAGAATTAATGGAACCAAAAATTGGTTCTTTGAAAGATCAATAAAATCAACAAACCTTTAGCTAGACTGACAAAGAAAAAAAAGATAGAGGATACATATAACTAAAATCAGAAATGAAAGAGGGAAACATTAGTATCTATCCCATGGGAATAAAAATTGTAAGAGGATACCATGAATAACTCTATGCTATTGAATTAGATAAATGAGAATAAATGGACATATTCCTAGAAACACACATACTGCCTACACTGACTCGGGAAATAGATGATATCATCAGAACAAAAACAAGAAGAGAGATTGAATCAGAAATCAAAAGTCTCCTAAAAAAAGAAAATCCAGGACCCAGCTCGTTTCACTGGTGAATTTTACCAAACATTCTAAGAAGAATTATACCAATCCTGTTTAAACTCTTCAAAAAAAAAAAAAAATTGAAGAGGAGGGAACACTCCTTAACTCATTCTATGAGGCCAAGATCACTCTAATGCCACAAGCCAAGAAAATTACAGATCCATTACCCTCATGAGTATAGTGCAAAAATCCTCAATAAAATACTGAACACGAAATCCAACCACACATTAAAAGAATTATCCCAGGTATGCAAGGGTGGTTAAACATAAGAAAATCAATTAATGAAATATACCACATTAATAGAACAAAGGAAACAAAATACATGATCATCTCAATCAACGCAGAAAAGACGTTTGACATAATCCAGCAACACTTCTTCATAAAAACACTTAGAAAACTAGGAATAGAAGGAAACTTCATTAACATGATAAAAGATATATGAAAACCTACAGCTAATATACTGAACAATGGAGAAAGACTGAAAGTTATCCCTAAAGAACAAGGGAAGGATGTCTAGATCACCACTGTTCTTGAACCTTGTGCTGGAAGACACAAGGTCCTCTCCATGTGGAGAAGAGGGGAGGGGAGGGAAGAGGAGGTGAGAGGAAGGGAGAAGAGGGGATGGGAGGGGAGGGGAGGGGAGGAACAGGCATCTGTTAAATTTGAAGGGAAAAGTACAACTTGCTCTATTTGCAGATGACATGATCTTATATATAAAAGCCCTGAAAAATCCTCAACAAAGCTACCAAAGTTAATAAATGAATTTAGCAAAGTGCTAGATACAAGACAAATATGGAAAAATCAGGATATTTGCAGTGGTTCTATATACTAGTAATGAACAATCTAAAGAGAAAATTAAGAAAACATTGCTAAAAGAAATTATAGAAGATCTAAGTAAATGGCAGGACATTCCAAGTTCATGTTGGAAGATTAAATATTGTTAAGATGTCAGTTCTACCCAAAGTGATTTACAGATGCAACACAATCATAATCAAAATTCCAACAGCCTTCTTTGCAGAAATGAAAAAGCCAGTCATGAAATTTATGTGGAAGTGGAAAGGACCCCAAATTGCTAAAACCATTTTGACTCTCACTTTCCAATTTTAAAACTTATTAAAACGCTAGAGTAATCAAAAGAGCATGGTACTGGCACAAGGGCAGACAGTACTGACCAATGAAATAGAATTGAGAGTTCAAAAATAAATCCTCATGCCTATGGCCAATTGATTCTTGACAAGGATGCCCAAATAATTGAAAAAAAAAAAGTCTCTTCAAAAATTGCTCCTGGGAAAACTGTGTGTCCATGTGCAAAAGAATGTAGGAAAATCCCTATCTCACACCATACATAAAAAATCAACTCAAAATATATCAAAGGCCCTAAATAAAAGAACGAGGATTATAAAACTCCTAGAAGAAAACATAGAGAACCATCTTCAAGACCTTGTGATAGGCAATGGGTTCTTAAACTAAAAAAACCATGTACAACAAAATGAAAAATAGATAAATGGGACTTCATCAAAATGAAAATCTTTTGTGCATCAAAGGAGTTCATCATGAAAGGAAAAAGCAACCTAGATAATGGGAGAAAATATTTGAAAGCCACATATTGGATAAGAGTTAATGTCCAGAATGTATAAAGAAATCCTACAACTCAAGAATAAAAAGACAAACAATCTAACCAACAAATGGACAGAAGACTTGAATAGACATTTCTATAAAGCAGACATACAAATGGGAAAAAAGGCCCATGAAAAAATGGGAAATGTAAATCAAAATTACAATGAGATATCATTTCACACATACAAGAATAGCTACTATTTTTATAAATTGAAAAATATCAAGTGCCGGAGAGGATTTGGAGAAACAGGAACACTGGTTCATTGTTGGTAGAAATGTAAAATGGTGGAGTCACTGTGGAAAACACTTTGGCACTTCCTCAGAAAGTCAAATATAGAATTACCATATTACCCCAATACTGCTTCTAATTATATACACCAAAGACTTGAAAGCAGGGACCTGAACAGATATTCATAGTGGCATTATTCACAATAGCCAAAAGATGGAAGCACCCATGTCTCTATCAGCCAATGAATAGATAAACAAAACGTGGTGTATGCACACAGTGGAATGTTATTCAGCCATGAAAATGAGTGAAGTTCTGATGTATGCAATAACCTGGATGAGCCTTGGAGAGATCATGTTGATTGAAATAAGCCAGGCATAAAAGGACAAATACTGTATATCTCAATAATATGAAATAATTAGAATAAGAAAATTCATAGAGTCAGAAACTAAAATACAGGTTTACAGGTGCTGGGGAAGGGTTAGGGAATAGGGAGTTAATGCTTAGTTGGTACAGAATTTCTGTTTGGAGTGATGGAAAAATTTTTGTAATGGATGGTGGTGACAGTAGCAGAATATTGTGAATGCAGTTAAACACCAGTCAATTATATATTTGAATATGGTTAAATGGAAATTTTAGATTGTTTATTTGTTACTAGAATAAAAATTTAAAAACAAACAAATTTAGGATTATACAACACAAATAGGGAACACTAATGTAAACTATGGGCTACAGTTAAGAGTACAATTATAATAATATTCTTTTATCATATAGTGTTCTGTGGTGTCCATTATGTAAAAAAAAAAACAGCCCCTACCTTCATGGGATGTATTTGTGTGGGGAGACCTTTCTATGCTGCCAAGTAAGAAGAAAGAGAGTATTAAATTTGAAGAGGAATTTTCTAGGTGGTAGAGCTGTGCATTCTAACTTTGTTTCCTCTGCCCCTGCCTAGTAGTAGAGGTCCATGACCTAGTCATCAGGAGATATAGATTGGTCTCAACTGTGCCCTAACTTGTGAATCCTTAGAAAAGGTTATATCATCTCAAAAACTGGGGAGACAGGTGCAACAGATCTCATGACTAGCTACCTATCAGAATCACAAATCAACGGTAGGCTCCCCAATGGATCATGGAGATCTGTATTCAGGAGATCTGGTGGTCAGGCCTAGGAATCTGTTTTAGACCTGCTTTTGGGAACTATTGCACATGACTCCATGTGGCTTTGCAGGGTATGCCTTTTACTGTGTTCTGCTCAAGCATCGACACTGACCTGTGAAGGTGGCATTGTGACCCTGCCCTCTAGCATGAAATACAAGTGTAGTCACATCTGAAGGCTTTGCATGCCCTCATTTGCAGAAAGTATAATATTATCCTCTTGAAGCTTCCTTCTACCCAGATTGTCCAAGAACCTTGATGCTTAATCCAAGAGGTAGAAGCCATTCCTGCTTCTAGTGGCCAAGCTGAGAAGAGGAAAGTCTGACCACCCTCTACTGTTTCTGCTTCTCAGAGGCTTTCCAGGACGCAGAGATGCCTTTGCTGCCCCTCTCACTGCCAACACTACATGGAGCTCCACACTTGGGCTTCAGGATTATAAGCTATTATTAGTTCACATGCACACATTCATTCAGGACTTGAGCTACAGGCAAAACTCAAGCCTCCTCTATAAGCCCTTGGGCCCTGATATAATGCCGAAATCACCAGCCTAGGTTCTCCCACCTTCCCATGGAGACATCTTTTTGGAACTCTTGATAGCCATTTCTGCCAGTTAAAGTTCAGTGCCATCTCATTTGATTTTCCTAACTTCAAATATTAAGAAGCAAGAATTGAGGTATCACCTCTTGTTGCCTCCTAGAAGTCTTCTTAGGCAAATTAGTGTAGCCTTTGCCCAGGGACAGTCCTGCTTATTAAGGCAGCAGGCCCTAGTGGTTAGGAAGGCATTCTCCAGAATCAGCCCCACTGTTCACTAGTGATGATCTGGATAAGTTATTTAGCCTTTAAAGCCTCAGAAGGGAGGAATAGTAGTGTCAAGCATATAGAATTGTGATGATTAAATGAATTAACACTTAGTACCTGGCACATTTAAGCACTTGGTAAGTCTCAACTTACTATTATTACTCCTCCTCCTGTTATTCTTAGGAAGAGTCTTTGACCACAAAAGGTTTCTTTACAGCCTTTCCCCAGAGCATTCAGTGCCTGTCAGTCCTGAACTCAGGAAGAGCCATCAATGAATTCTTTGTGGAATCAAGATTGGCTTCAGGATTGATTAATTCCAGTCTGCCTTTCTCTTTAACTCTTTTTTTAAAAAAATATTTTTTAATAT
>JAQZBX010028453.1:0-27802 GCA_029593785.1 Cabassous unicinctus | reverse complement strand
TTTTTTTTGCCAACATATAATCAATTTTTAATCATGCCTGTCTCTTGAAAGTGAGAATTGAAAATCTGTATTCTGGGTATAAATTTCAATACACTGATATACACATATACATAGTTATATACATATATATAAACATTAGGTACATCTAATTTAGTAACTATGTAATTAGGTCATATATATCGTGATTTATGTTTATTTCTTTGATTAGACATGGACTTAGGTAGTGAGATAATATTCAACTATTATTGTGAGTTTTTCCTTGCATTTTTATAAACATTACTTCATGAATTGTGACAATTTTTCTTAAAAATATTCATGTCTAAGCTTCTCTGTTGCATGTGGCTTAATTATTATAAGTGTGTCTTCATTAATGCTATTTTCTTTGCATTCAAATATATATGATCATTTTAATATTTTGATCTCTGCTTTCTTGATTTATATTTATCATTTAAAACATTTTTGAGAATCATTTTATTTTAGATGCAGCTCTTATGAAAACTACTTGGTTATAGATTTTCATTCTACATTAGAGTTTTATTTTTCTTTAGTAAATTTATCTTTTTCAATAATTGAAGGGAAAGATAATTTATTTTATGATATGTTTTGTTGCTAAACTACTTCTCTTAGTATTGACTATGTATTCTGTGTTATTTCTATTTGATTTTTTAATTCTCTTATATATTTATTTTGCATTCCAATTACTTATGGCTTCTAGTAGTCTGTTTCAGTGAGTATGGCTATTTTCCTCTTATTTTTATATCATCAACTTCTATAATATTTATGGTTTCCATATCAGTACATATATTTTTAAAATGTATAATTCTAATGTATTCTACTTTAAAGTCCTTTCCTCCAAAATGCAATTCTGAAATTTGGTTTTCATATTTTTATTTTTAACTCTTACATCTATCTTATTTTTAATAATCTAAATATTTCTTGTTATATTACCTATACACAGGATCACTCTATCCCAATTCTTAAAGACAAAGTAATCTATGTCCTTTCTTCCCAATTTTTGAACTATCCTTGTGATAGGTTTAATTATGTACCCTGATTTAAACCTGTTTTTAATGTTAATCCATGTCCCTCTGGTTAATAACCCATTGTAAAGAGGACTTCTTGAAGATTTTTTTTTTTAGTTATGGTGACCCAACTGAATGAAAGTGTCACTTAATCCAGATTACTGGAATCCTTTATAAACAAAAGAATGTCATAGCAATAGAGACAGCAACAGGGAGTTGCTGGAAGCCAGAAGTCAACAGAACCATAAGAAAACTAGAGGGCATCTCATGTGAGGAGAAAGCTTAGGAACCCAAAGATTACCAGCCAGCCAGATTCTACAGAAACAGGGAGGATATAAGTATGATTTGGACTTCTGGCCTCTGAAACCATGAGTCAGTATTTCCTCATTGTATAAAATGATCCATTCAATGCTTTTTTCCTTATAGGAGATGTTTTCCATGTGTGTTGGGGTGGGTGGGTACGTTGGGTTGGGTTGGTAGGAGTGCTAAAAAAAATTCTAGAATGCGATATATTTATGTATTTTTGATATGTAAGTTCTTGTACAACATATCAATATTGATATCAGCTTTTTTCTGTTATGAACACTTCCTTTTAAAACTCTAGATACAAGTTCTTTTTAATATTAATTTTGTTTCTTTAAATTACATTTTTGAAAATATTTTCTTCTATTTGTTCTATTGCTTAAGATATTAGTTATTAATGTATTGAATCTTTTTTCTAGGTTTTATGTTTTTCATATCTCACTAAATATAACTTTTATACCTTATATTTTTCTCTATGCAAGCTATGCAAGCTGATGGTTGTAAGTTCCATGTAATTATTAAACTTTTTTTAAGTAAATTTTTTTATTTATTAAGAAGCTTTAGATTACATAAATGTTACGTAAAATATATAGGGGATTCCCATAAGTAATCAATACATTCTTTTGTGTTTTTCACACTTGTTTACAGAAGTTTGAGTAAATTAAGTTTATGTAGGTAAAATAAAATGTCAAACAATTACAAACAAGTGCTCAGTAATTACCTAAATAAATGAATTTTTAAATCTTTACCGAAAGCAGTGCCTGGGAATGATAGATAGGGAAGGATATTTTCCAAAATAATTGTCATATTGAATATTCCTAACCCAAATGTCATTATTTATTCATCAAGAACCAACACATATATTGAAATAAATTGTATGGAAATATGTAAAGAAATTGTATTTATGAAATAAATTGTATGGAAAAAAAATTGTATGGAAATATGTATGGAAATATGTAAGCACAGTGAGATTATTTTTAAGATTTTTAAAATCAAACCTCTGTCTGGGTTTATCAGAGAATCTATGAGGTGGCCATGACAAGCTTTTGGTTTCCTGGCAACCACACAAATAAACTATAAATATATAATAAATGTAATTTTCAGTTGTAAGATATTTTTCATTGACAGAATTCTTTCCTACATAAATGTGAGGATGGACCTATACTCCAGGACCTTGATATTGATGCTTGTACTTATAAACCTTGTTCTTGTGAAATTGTCACTTATTATATATTGCCTAAAAGTTACCTCCTGAAAGCCTCCTTATTGCTCAAACGTGGCCTCTCTCTAAACCAAACTGAGCATAGAAATTCACTACTGTCATTGTCGTCATCTGTGTGCCCCCCCTCCAAGTGTGAGACATGACTCTGGGGAATGAGGAGTCATGGCACTGAGGGATTATTACATTGTGCCAAATAGCGATGCATTTGGAAAATGACCTTGAAAAGGGGAAATATTAAATACAAATGAGTTTTTATGGCCTAAAGATTTCATAGTGAATCGGGAAGTCTTTCCAGAGGATATGCTTATGCACGTCTCAGGGGGATCTCAGTTACTGCAGCTGTAAACAGTGTCTCAAGAATGAGGCTCCTGAGGGCTCTAGAGACATCTGAATACGATAGACAAGGCATTAACCCCAGGACTTCAGCATCCTGTCAGTGGGCCTTACCTTAGAATATATGATAACCTATACCCCCAATGTATTGGAGTTGCACTCATTTGTAATTTCTTTACACATGGTTTTTATACCCCTTTTATTTGAGCCTAGAATTAGCATTATACCCATTAAATATCTGTCCCAGAGACAATCGCAAACCTTCCTGCTGTTTATATGCTCGTTGATCCCTGAATCTCAGCAGTTGTAGCCAATACCTCTTCTCCAGTTCATCAAACTCATCCAGGATCACTGACAAAAGGATGACGATGGACAACCCCCAACCCAAAAAACAGAGAATATCTAAAACTGCAAGCAAGACAGTACCACCCAACTGCCCCATGGTATCTAAGCCCCCTCTCAACCAGAAGCAGAGTGTTCATCACCATTCCCAAATCCTCAACATTGAGGAATGAACAAACATAAGAGAGGATTGCAACTATGGACAAAAGTAGACTTATTATTATTATAGGAATGGTAGAACTTGCAACATTGATATGAAAGCAGTGATCACCAGAAGTTCTGAGGGGAGGGAAAGGGAAGAGTAGTTGTAACATGGGGCATTTTGGGGACATTGAAATTGTTCTGTGTGACATTGCAATGATGGATACAGGCCATTATACATTTTGTCAAAACCTAAAAAATTGTGCAGTGCAAAGTATAAACCATAATGTAAACTATAGACCATGCTTAGTAGCAATGCTTCAATCTGTGTTCATCAATTGTAACAAATATGCCACACTAATGAAAGATGTTGTTAATGGTTAAAAGTGTTGAAGAGGGAAGATGTGGCATATATGGGAATCCCCTATATTTTGGATGAGACGTTTATGTAATCTATAGTTTCTTTAAAAATAAAATAAATTAAAAAAAATGAATTCCTAAATTTATTTGCTTTGTGGTATATAACTACTTAGTGTTTCATTATTACAAATTTTGAGGGTATTTTTGCAATATTTCTCATTGCATGAATTAACTTGTTATTGATTAATTTCATGTATCTTGTGATACTTTTGGCCCAGAAACTTGTTCCACAGACCAGTTAGTTTTAAACAATGGAAATTTATTGTCTCACAGTTCTGGAGGCTGGAAATCCAAAATCAAGATGTCAGCAGGGCAATATTTCCTTTGGAGTCTGTAGTGTTCTGGTGGTGGCTTGCTGCAATCCATAAATCAATCTCTGCCTCTGTTGCACTGCCATGTCTCTCTCCCTCTCTGTCTCTCCCTCTCTGTCCATGCTTCATCTCCTTCTAAGGACTCCAATCATATTAAATTAGGTCCCTCCCTAATCCAGTTTGGTCTCCTCTTAACTAATAACATCTTCAAAGACCCTATTTACAAATGTGTCCCCACAGAATAGGGGATCAGGGCTTGAACATTTTTTCTTAGGGAGTTAATTCAATCCATAATGAATTGAATTGAAATGAATGAGCATTTCTTTTCTCTATCTCACTTTCTTCTAATAGTTTTAAAACACAAATTATTTTTGCTCAACACATGCATGTCTCCACAGTCTCTAACAGAATGAATATTAAACATTAGTGACAGTTTGTTAATTTGCACACTGTTCTCTATGTGGATAGCTGATAGTAATATGATGAAGTTTTAAACAGATGATTCCACTGAAAGCATTCTAAATATTTCAGTAACCTCCTTGAACTCAAAATTGGAAATACAGTGTTTACAAAGCTCTGCAATGACATTTTATATCAGATAAATTGGGCAAAATATTATTGCTGTGATTCAGCTTGGCTTTGCTACACTGTTTTAGGGCTTTAGACAAGTCCTATGATCGATTCTATATTTTGAAATCATAAAAGGTATTATGTGAGTTTTCTTGTGCATACAAACATCACATCCTATATTCTTTTACTGTTGATTTTAAATATGAATTAAGCAAAAAAAATAAATTAAAAAACCCTGTTGAAACATTTCATAATAATAATCATATAGAAAGTATTTAGGAGCAAGGGAAGTCGCTTATTTTTATGCACAAAAAATATGTTTAGTGGTTTATTTATAAGAAAAAAATGAAATCCCTTTATATAGAGCAGTTTGGGAAAATAGCAGGGAAACATTGGAGTGGTGGAATACAATCCTTAGAGTAAATGTTGCAATATATGTGAGAAAATGCAAAACCTGCATCCTAATATAACTGAAAAAAATATTACCTATTGTATTAGTCAATCAAAGGGGTGCTAATGCCATTTACCAGAAATCTGTTAGCATTTATAAAAGGGTATTTATTTGGGGTAGAAGCTTACAGTTACCAGGCCATGAAGCATAAGTTACTTCCCTCACCAAAGTTTATTGCCACGTGTTGGAGCAAGATGGCTGCCAACATCTGCCAAGAGTTCAGGCTTCCTGGGTTCCTCCCTTCCTGGGGCTTGTTTTACTCCAGGCTCAGGCTTGCTTCTCTCCACAAGGCCAGCTGTAGACTATCAGATGAACAGCTCGTCTCTTTTCCTGGAGCCTTCTTTCCTTCCTCACGACTAAGCTCCTCTGTGTGCTTACTTCCTTGGGCTCCAGCATTAAAGTTGGAACTTCCCTTCTCTGCAGTGCAATTTCTCTGTGAGTCTCCACCCATCAAGGTGGCAGGGATGCAATGTCCTTCTGACATGGCCCAATCAAAGCTTTAATCATTGTTTAATCAAGTAAAAGTAGATCAGAGAATCTAATACACTCTAATATGCCCAGAGGAAAAGACCAGGTTATAAACATAATCCAATATTTCTTTTTGGAATTCATCAATTATATCAAACTGCTACACCTAACCTCTCCCGTTTCTCCATATAGAAAATTCTGAAAGCAAAAGTGATTGGCTAATAACCAAATCCTTCAGAGTCTATATGTGTATTGTGTGTTCATAAGAGGAAAGTTTATATGTATTACAGATGAAAATTTTAAGAATTGAAATTTGGGAGAAGAGGTCTTAAGCTCTCAGTTCTCCAGGAACTGAGTGGCCTTTGACCACCCTGATTAATCTATTGAAGATTTCCAGGGAATTCTTCCAGACTGAGGAGAGAAATATTCTTATACAAATCTACTTATGGGGAAAATGATGGCATTACTAGTGGGAAGGTAGTGAGGATATTTAGGACTTATTGTAGTCCAAGAAAAGTCTACCATTTGGAAGCTTTTAATTTTGGTGATTTTTTCCTACTTTTAATTTCCTCAAATCCCAAAGTCCAGAGAAGTCATATATAGTATTCAGCCTTCTGAGGTGGTACTATGGAGATCAAATGGTCAGAGTATCTTTCACACAAATGGCACGTAGGTGAAAGAACCACGCAATATGGAGAAAACCTTGGTGGAGCAAAGGTAGCACTGCCATCGTTAGTGCAAGAAGTGATAGATACAGCCACACTGTACTGTGAAGCAAGTTGAAGTTTAAAAACCAGAAGAGATGACTGAAATTTTCTCCTTACCTCTGTTTACAAAAATAGGCTAACCTTATAGAAGGAGTTGAGGAAGAGTGAGGGGGTAGAAGCAAATGAATCTATGTAACATTGATATTGAGAGCCTATATTCTGAGATTTTTACATGTAAATAGACACCATTTGGAAGGAATATAGAAGAGGAAAGTAATTGTCATTTATATGTCATTGCATTAACAGTAGACTATTAGTTAGTATTTTCTTGTTTTACCAGCATAATATAATTTATGTTCACATTGAAGACCTTGAATCATTGCAACATCATGATGTACCTTGGGCATAATCAAAGAAAGATTGAATCATGTTCAGTGTCATTCTGCTGATGCATCATTAATTTCTATTGTTTAGAAAAATAATTAATAAACACATACTATTATCATTTGTTAATCAGAATTTTTGTTTAAGATGATTAGAGTATACCCTAAGCATGTGTTATTTTTAATCAGCATTTTGTAAACAGGAGTATGAACACATAAAACTTGTACACATTATGTAAATCATACTGAACATAATCGCCATTGCAAACATTTCATCAAAAAAGCCAATCAATTCGGTGAAAAATCAGTTTAGCAAGTAATTATTTTTAATTGCCTATTTAATGAGCCCAATAGGTTGAATCATTTGTATATGTACACTTAGAATTAAATATTTGGAGATTAATGTGTGAAGAGACAGAATCATGCATGTTTGAATTCCAGAGCATTCACTGCCTCAGAAAATGCTTACAATTTTTCTATCTCCTCTTCCACATCCATGTAAGGGTACTTTTTCTCAATTTTATTATGAGCTTTAAATAAAAATATACATGTAAAGTTTGACACATAGTAGGTGTTTAGTACATTTTCTTCCTTCTCCCTATTTATCCTTAAACATACACTTAGACATGTTGTTTACCTTTTTAAAAAGTCTTGTCTTTTCAATAAAATCTTCTCTTTCATTTTTTTTGTTCTTACACGGATACTTACATTAGTTATTTTATCATGCATTTCACATTTTGGAACCCTACTTTCACAAACCCCAATGATAACTTTAGATTTAATGTTACCAAAGAAATGTCATTATAATTATAACGCATTTAAGATTTCTGACTTTTTGAAAAATCACATTAAAAGTTAGTGGGCATACCAAGATAATATGTAGATCAATGAAATGAAACATGGAATCATTACTGTTATAACCTAGATATTATGAGTCACCTCTTTGCTTCTAATAATTTCTTCCTCTTTGTTGTTTGCTTCAAATGGGGTATTTATTAACTCTTCCACTAAGCATGGGAATTAATTATAACCCTTTGAATTTTAATCAGGAATTTATAAGAATTGGTTGCAATGTCTTATTTTCAGGTTCATTGTACAAAACATTTCTACTTGATTATTTCAAAGAATCTCTTCAAAATTCGAAATTGTTAACCGGAGAAAATAGTGACATTAAATTAATTAGTTTATTAATCAATTCAATTTATCTCATAAAATGATATGTACATCCTACTATGTGTAAAACACTGACTTAGGTGAGAAAGGCCCATTTTAAAACTAAATATATTTTAAGTTGATGTGGCTTTCCTGTTCATACAAAAATTCATGTCAAAAACCATGTCCTCCTTGGTACTTTCTCAAACTTCTACTTAGAATTAATTGCTTCTTTTAATTTATTACTAATAAATGATGTTTGTGTATCCTAAATGTCTTAAAATTATCTTGTGCCCTGACTTGTAATGCTTGTATTAAAAAAACACACAACAAGCCCATATTCAAAAGATTTTATTTTTAATAATTTCCAAGTAGATCTTGTCATAAAACAGGAATTAATTCTGGAGAAAACCAAAGAAACAAAATGAAACAAC
Source organism: Cabassous unicinctus (assembly GCA_029593785.1). Lineage (NCBI taxonomy): Eukaryota > Metazoa > Chordata > Mammalia > Cingulata > Chlamyphoridae > Cabassous > Cabassous unicinctus. The sequence continues at coordinate 19,543 of JAQZBX010028453.1, read as the reverse complement.
CACTTGAAGTCAATGGAGAATAACCTAAAGCAGGCAGAAACTGAAGAGACATATACAGTTGGAAAAAGAAAATGGCATTAAGTTATCTTCCTATATTTTACGGATTTTGTCTGATACAAAAGCTGTAGTCTCCTGGATTAAATAACTAAAAAATAGACTTCAGTGCAAGCACTTCAGCTGGATAGTGAGAGGGGAAATTCTAGAATGGAGAGAATCTCACAATGCGAAGCCTTAAAATATGTATATAAATGTTATCCATAGTTCTGATGCTGGAAATATACATGTGCAAGACTCCAAACAGCTCACCTAAAGCTAACATAATAAAATAGAGCTTTTTTCTTGCCATATAATGCAGGAAATATGGAAGTTTGAGTTGACCCACATTAATTGTCTGTTAAAATAAATTTTATAATAGTCTTCATATGAATATAACTGAGTTCAGAAGTACTAAAGCAGATACTTCACAATGGAAACAATGGAAAGGATATAATTAAAAATCACTGTGTATGTGAAAATGGGCAAATGTATACTGCACTTGACTAGAAAACAAAAAGGCAAGTTAATCTGATATTGGTAGTAGCTGGCAAGGATTTTAAAGAACCTTTTAAACATTTAAAACATAAAACTATGCTCAAAACTTAAAAGGATATGGTAGCAGTTTGGTATTATTTACGAATTCCAAAAATGGATATTGGATTATGTATGTAAATTGATCTGTTCCTCTGGGTATATTAGATAATATTGGATTCAGAGGTTTCACTCTTACTTGGTTAAATTATGATTAAGGCTTTCATTGGGCCATGTCAGTAGGATGTTGAGTCCCCACGCCCTTGGATGGCAGGGACTCACAGAGAAAAGGACATGGCAGAGGAGACAGTAGTATAATTTTTAATGTTGGAGCCCTGGAAAGTAAACATACAGAGAAGCGGATACATGAGGAAGGAGAGAAGCCTCCATTAGACTTGGCAGAGGTCCCAGGAAGAGAGATGAACTGTTCACCTCATAATTCACAGCTGGCCTTGTGGAAAGAATAGAGCAGCTGAGCCTGGAGAGAAACAAGCCCCAGGAGAGAGATGAGACTTATCCCAGCCTACAGCTGATATGAGAAGAAGCTGGGACCATGGAGTTTTAAGAGGAAGAAGAAGGCTGTATGTCAGCAGCCATCTTGCTCCAACATGTGGCAACAGACTGTGGTGAGGGAAGTAACTTATGCTTTATATCCTGGTAGCTGTAACCTTCCACCCCAAATAAATACCCTTTATAAAAACTCAACAGATTTCTGGTATTTTGCATCAGCACCCCTTTGGCTCAGTAATACAGATACCATACTTATAATGAATGAATGAATAAAAGTGTCAACAGAGAAATAAAAATATTAAAAGATCAACATAATACAATCAAATAAAAAGTATAATATTTGAAATTAAAAATATGCTGATGGACTTAATGTGGAACACAGGAAACAAAGGAAAGAGGCAGTAAAATGAAAGACAGAGCAATAGATCAAAGCTGAAGAATAATATAAACAATGATTGAAAGAGATGAATGGAGTTTCAGAGCCTAAATGGCATGTTAGAGCATGCCAAAAGGTCCAACATGCATGTAATTGGAGTGCCAATGAGAGAGGATAGAGAAAATAATCAGCAAAGAATATTTAAAGAAAAAAAAAAAAAAAAAAAAAAAAAAGTTGAGACACAAAATTTATGGATTCAGAATCCCAGAAATCCCAAGTAGGATAAATAGAGCAGTGTGACTATGATATGCCCTATCGAGTTTCATCAGAGTCAGTCTGCTGAGAATCAAATAGAATGACAAAGCATTTAAAGCAGCCAGAGAAAACTGACACGTGAAACACAGGGCGACAAAGATAAGCATAAATGTTGGATTTTTATCAGGAAATAGGAGGAGAAAAGACATTTTTAAAGCACAACAACGAAAAAGGGAAAACAGAATCTTTTAAAAAGTCAAACCAGAATTCTATGTCCAGTAAAACTATCACTCAAGAAGGCAAAATAAGCCATTTTCAGGTGAAAGAAAACCAAGAGAATATGTAACCAGAAAATCTACACTATAAGTAATGCTAAAGGAAATTCTTCAGTCTAAATGAAAATTATATTGTATGGAAACTGAAATCATCCAGGAAAAATAGAGCACCATAAAAGGCAAATTTGCAGGTACATATAAGAGAATATTTTTCTTTTAAAATATTTAAAATGTGCATGGCTCTTCAAGAAAAATATAACATTTTTATTTTGTGATCTTTATAATGTATGATATATAGCAATAAGAGCATAGAAATTGTGAAGGAATAACATAAAAATATTAAAGAAAAATTATAATCCCTAGATCAACTGTATTAGTCAGTCAAAGGGATGCTGATGCAAAATAACAGAAATCAGTTGGCATTTATAAAGGGTATTTATTTGGGGTAGAAGCTTACAGTCACAAGGCCCTAAAGAGTCCAACTCAAGGTACCATAAGAGGTACTTTCTCACCCAGAATCTGTGGCCACATGTTGATACAAGATCGCGGGCTATGTCGGAGAAGGTTCAGTCTTCCTACTCCTCTGAAGACTCCATGGTCCCAGCTTCTTCCAGTCTCAGCCGCACGCTGGGAAAAGTCTTGTCTCTCTCCCAGGGCTTGCTTCGCTCTGGGCTCAGCTGCTCTGCTCTCTCTACAAGGCCAGCTGTAAACTCTCAGGCAAACAGCTCCCCTTTCTTCCCGGGGCCTCTGCTGTGTCTAATGGAGCATTCCCTGTGTGCTTACTTCCCAGGCTCCAGGATCAAAACTCTGACTCCTCTTCCATGTCATTTTCTCTATGAGTCATAATTTAATAATTTAATCAATTAAATTAATCAATTAAAAGTGAAACCTCTGACTTCAATACAAAAGGTTATCACTAGACCAGAGGAACAGACCAGTTTACAAACATACTCAGTATTTCTTTTTGGAATTTATCAATAATATCAAACTGCCACACGAACTATATATATATGAGAGGTGGGGCACTAATATGCTAATAGGTAAACTAAAATGGAATTTCAAAAAGCATTTAGTTAATCCAAAGGAAGGTAATTAATGGAAAATAGAAGGAAAAAAAGGCAAAATCTAGAAAAAAAGAATTCTAAAGTGGTATACCTAAATCCAACTACTTCAATCATTGCATTAAATGTAAAAGAATTATAAATATATATATTTTTAATACCTGCTAAATACTCAGGTCATGATAAGTACCTTGTGACTTTCAGGCTTTCTCTCAAGTAAAAATGCTAGCAATGAAAATTAACTTGCAATTCAATCTCACAAGTGCTTTTCCTCAAGAAAACCAAAGCATTTCTAAATGTTTAAAATGTGCTTGCCAATGTTAACAATATATACATACTCAAATGTCATAATTTAATAAAAGAAATACTTAAAGGTTATTCTTAGCTTTCTTATTGCTGTTTTAGTTTTGTGCATTGGCAGGGAAAACTGAAATGGTATTAAATGGTTTGGGGTCACTGTCTAGGTTCATGGTAAGGTGGAAGCACCTTTATGCCCCATTGACATTTTACTCTTTCAAATATAGACAAGTGAAAAAAGGCAAAAAACATATAAGAATTATTTTGAAAATAGTTTTAATCTTGCAGATTCCCTTAAAGGGAGCAGAGACTCCTGGGAGTCCACAATTTACACTTTAAGAACATCTGCTTAATAAGAAAAAAATAAAGCAAGTAGTTCATCATGTATTCAAAGTTATTATGCAATCAATCAAATATAACATTGACATGTCTTTACTGTATATTTGGTGATATTTAAAGGAATAAGTAAAAAAGTTAGCATCTATAACTTACATAGTGATAGAAAGCCTTTCCCATTTCTAAATGTAGAGGGAAAAAAATCAGTTTTTGGTCAAAGCTGTTTAATTATCATCATTAAAATTGAAAGAATGCTTGCAAGTGAGATATTGCTCTTCATTTACTGAAATTCACATTTGTTTTCCATTCAATGCCATGAAGGTTAGAGTTGAAATAAATCTTTTCAGTATACCTAAGACGTGATGAAAAATGTGACATAAGAAAAAAGTGAATGATAATAGCCACTCATAACAGCTGATCCCATAATTTACCTATTGGTGACAGTGTAGGGCCCATAACCTGCTGACTGTTTCTAAAGTGTCAGGCGATGGTATCAGGGGAAATATGTTGTCCTACGTTTATAACGATGATGCCACTGATCCATTGGATTAATCAGTGTTAGTGATGGATTTATACTCATCTCCATTGAAATGCTCTTTTCCACTTCCCCCTTTTAAGCACTGAAACTCAATTTTTGAGAAAGCTTGGGACCGAGAGAATAGTAAGTGGAAAATGACCACAGCTACCTGATTATAAGAAGATTGGTCTTTTTAATTTTATTTATTTATTTTCATTGGTTACAGATTATATAAGAAAAATTGAAGCACTCTTTAAAATCTGTGCTAAATGCCTTAATTTTATGTGTCCTTTTATTTAACAATATCTCTTTTCTCTACATAGAGATATAGATATATAGATAGACAAATACAGATGCAGATGCAGTTATAGATATAGATATCAAAGAATATGTGGCAGGGCCAGGAAAGTGTTACAGCATATGTTAGAGCAGAAGAATGTAGCAAATTGTGAAACATTCATAAGACAACGACATAAGAGTATTGTCTTCTTGCCTGATCATGCATAATTAGGGGGTTTCAATTGAAACAGAAAACAAAAAAAGGACAAATCCAACCATCTAGGTTAGCTAATTCAGTCAATCCTCATAATCAGTGACAGTTTTCAAATACTAGAAAAATGGGATATTTGAAATAACAAAACATGTAACATATGCTCAAACTTATAATGGGGCAAAGGAAACTGCATGGACTGGGTATCCTTAAGCAACAGGACTAAGGTACAGAAGAGAAAAAAATGTATCAAGGAGAGAGCTGATGTGGCTCAAGCACTTGAGCTCCCCCTTCCCACATGGGAGGTCCCAGTTCGGTTCCCGATGCCTCCTGAAAAAACATAAATAAAGAACGAACAAAACAAATGAAACAACCAACTCAGGGAAGTGGCTGTGGCTCAGTGGCCAAGTGCCAGCTTCCCCCAAGATCCTGGCTTCAATCCCCAGTCCCCAGTACCTCAAAAAAAAAAAACACAAAAAACGTATCCGGGAGTGTCAGGTAACAGATGTCACAACTAGAGATTTCCAAAATCTAATAAATATTATTGATATTTAATATAATATAATAAATGCATTATAAATATAATTATATTATAATTATACAAAAATATATTATATAATATAGTATAATATAATATCTAGAATATATTATATAATATAATTAATATTAATAAATTTTAAATATTACTATCTGTTTAGGACAATCAGGAAGCTTCAAGGAGCAAATGGAATGTTTTTATTAGAACTGATGTTTGAGATAATGTGCAGGAAATGAAAAATGTTTAATTACAAAGACATAGGAAAGGAAATATTTAAATAATATTAAATACATATTGTCATGTAATTAGAAAATTATCTTAGAATAATTTTGAGAGATAAAGTAAAAAAGTAAATTGTAGTTATATTAAGTATAGGAAATCATAAATTTATAATTAGAGGCAAAGGTTTGTTTTTGTATGTGTTTTGTTGTCGCTCTGTGAGAATACCATCAAAGAAGTTTTAATTTTTCAGAAAACTAAATCACACACTCACATACTTGATTTTAGAAAGTCTGGAAAAGAATGTGGAAAATAGGAAAATAACTCATGTTTTATTTTTGTGATATCCAAAACAAATTTATTTCAACTCATCCCAAGTATTTGTACTGTAATGAAAAATAAAGAATATAAGTCAGAGATTCTTCAAAGAAGAATTGGGAGGATTGTTTGGTACCGTGTGAAGTGAAAAGGCAAATGATAGTAAGTTGTTATAAAGATGAGATGGATTTATATTGTTAGTAAAAATGTCATCCAGAGTGCTGGAGTCTCAGATTGCTAACTTTGGTATCAATACACTTATAACAATGTGATAAGTTTCAGGAATTTCTCTAAGATACCATATCTCCTTCCTTGATTGTCTGCAATAAAGGTCAATGACTTCATTATTTTGATAGTAATTTATAACTAAGAACATCTGAAAGCCATTTGGATTTTCACCTAACAATAAAATTATATGATCTCTGTTGAAATTTGTGGTGCCATTAAAAATAATGGGATTCTGTTCTTTCAAAAAGCAATACTAACAGAAGTGATTCAATCCAAACCAATTTTATTCACTATCTATATGAAGCTCTCCAATTGCATTCACTGTTTTGAATGGCAACACTAGTTTGGATAAACTAAAATTATTGGGACTGGAAAAATTTTGCTTCTCTATCTGAGACATATGGGAATAAAAAATGTGCAGGTGTATTGTACAGTTTGATCATGTTATATTCACAGCTATAAAATAATAGGGTTATTTTTCTCAGCTTTTCAATTCAGTCATTGGTTTTAAGTCATTTCATTGAATTTATAACATATAATCTTCTCTTCATGTCCAAGAAAGCACTTACTATATGCCTTCAACATAAACATATTTTTGTCCAGAAAGGATTCCCTGGCTATGTGATTTCATTGAAGGCCTAATTAGTTGCTGTCATAACATGATCTAATTCTTCTTTATAGAATTCATTACTGCTTATTGTAGTTGATTTTTAAATGAATTGCATCCCTGGAGTGCCTGGTATGTTGTCCTATTCCCGAGAGTCCTTTCCAATAAACCTCTTACATGCAAATCTCAGAGTCCTTTTTCTAAGTACCCAGACTTATGATATTTGATTCTTCAGGGTCCTAGGAAGCAGTCTCTGAAATGCAATTTTGCAGTTGGAATACTCACCATTAGCTAACAATGAGGATCATTTCCCTGATTTTATGTTAAGGATAGATAATTCCTGGCATGTTGGAGCAATGTGCATTAAGCTTTCACTGTTGTAAGGTGGTAAAGTAAGAAGAGATATAATAGACATGAAGTCACTAGTGGGTACAATGTCTTATCCCTTTGAGAGGTATGGAGAATGTGGTAATTATAAGAACAATAGAATGTGATATTTATTGTGAGGAACATCAATGCATTGGAGAAAGATAAAGAATGGCTGGGGATGGTTAATCACCATTTTAGGTGAAGTGTAAAAGCTGAAGGGCCTTCTTAGTACAATTAAAAAATAATCTCCTCTCAGCTATAGAGTGCTAAAGGATGTGAATCCAGCCCAAGAATTAATTTAAAAAGTAGGAGAGCCCCAAAGGGAATATATGTTTTATTACGTTGTTTACTTAATCAATGTCAGGGCACTGATTGGGAAGGATTCTAAACTTGAGTTAAAGGATGCAGACTTTAAATTAAAGCACATTAAAATCATGAATCACAGACTTTCCAGAATGGTCTGAGCCTGTAGAAACAACCCAATCCTTTCAGTTGAAGTCTAACCCTTGCTGAAGACAACTGAAGGGTCTCTGCCTCGCAAACAATATAAGCACCCAACTGTATATATCCCCATTTCTTCTCCTAACAACAAAATCAGAAAATAGGTTAAGTCAAACCATTAGCTAAGGGATGAAAAAGACTATACCCCACAGGAGCAACAAAAGCCTGGTGTATATTTATGGGAAAGAATACTAATGTTCCTGGATCTAAAGGGTGATGTATTGATAATCAATATGAGAGTACACTTCTCTAATACCAGATTTAAAACCCAGTTAAGGATCAAGAGCGAGGTGTGCTTACCTACAGTTATCTTGAGTCTTAAAATGGTAAATTAAATAGTAAAGGCCCACACAAGTGAAGTAAGAATGCCAGAACTTCCATGTAAGCCAGTGAATAAATGGAGCAAAAGGCTGAGAGAAATGGGCAAGATATCTCAGAAGGCCCTAAAGCACACCAGCCAACTCTGCTCTGTGGAATGGCCAAAGTCACTCCATTTATCAAAGTAATAAGAAATATGCTGGTAACCGGAGCACAAGTGCCTCTGAAAACTCTCTCCTGAAGGTAGGCTGAAGTTGGGAAAGGCTGTTTCATCACTGAGTTCTCTGATAGAGAAGGGGGAAATGGGTTCTCAATATAATAAAATTCAGAAGTTTTAACCATTCAGAAGCGAAGTGGTAACACTGATTGTAATAAATGACGATGACATTTTTAGCCAGAAGGCTCAGCTTATAGAGAGCTATAAAGATGGCTATTAGAACATGATGCCCATAGGGAAAAGACAAATGGAAAGCAATACGGAAACTTCTCAATCTACACAATCAAAATAAATCAAAGGCTTCTGATCAGGAGACCTAGGACAGTTACCCCAGTAAAAAGTCATATTTTTCTAGCCTAATTCTGAACAGAGTATATTTTCATGTCTAGAACCCATTATCAGGATGGAGAATCTGAGTCACTAGGAGGGAAATTCCTGCTCACCATAGAAAATGTGTATAATAACTATCCCCCATCCTACCTCACAGAGACATATGTCCATTAAACTGAGTAAAGATATTCTAGTGACAAGAGAAAGGTGACACCCAGGCATACTGTGGAATATTGGATATTGGGTCTTATTTAGTTTTCATATCCAGGGACTCAAAGAATCTCCATTGCCTTTGGTAGAATGGGGCATATGGTTAAGGATATAAATTGAGTCATAGACAAGGGCTCATTTCTCTCCCAGGCTCAGCTGCTCTGTTCTCTTCACAAGGTCAGCTGTAAACTATCAGGTGAATGACTCATCTCTCTTCCTGGGGCTGCAGGATCAAGTCCTCTCCTCTTCCGTGTCTGTGGAGCTCTCTATTCACATGTGTCCTCTTCACTGTGTATCTACTTCTGTCTCCTTGAATGACTGTCCCTTTATATAGCCCACCAAGGGGGCAGTGACTCAACCCTGCACGCCCTGATGACATAGTCGAATCAAAGCCCTAATCTTAACATAATCAACTAAATGTAAAGCCTTTGAACTTAAATCAATCAAATGGGAGGGGAGTGTGTGTAAAAATGGATAAATGTAAGTAAATAAATAAATAAATCCTTAAAATAAATCAATAAATCAATAAATCAAATGATATCATGACCAAAGGAACAGACCAGCTCATAAACACAATATTCTTTTTGGAATTCATAAATAATATCAAACTGCCACAAGATTTTAAAAAATTGTTTAAAAAATAAGGCGGAAGAAGAAAAGGAGAGAGAAGAAGGAGTTGAAGAGACAATGACTGTTATAAATGTCAAAATTTTTTGTGTGTTGCATTAGGATCCATCTTACTTTTTCTAAGCCACTTGCATCAAAACTGATCTTTGGCCTAGCTTTCCAGCCCTGGGGCATACACTACCCCTGCCCCAAACCCACATCTGCAGACACCACCCACAACACTCACACACCTCACCTAAAACCCACAGCTGCTCCCAAATGATAAACTAAGCATTCATACTGCCTTTGGACCCCCAGTCCCTTTCCCTTTTTCCAAGCATTTTCTTTAAAGAAACAAATCCTTAACTCCAGAGGAAAATCTAAGCGCCACCCCTGGAAAAGGCACAGACCCACGGGTCCCTCTTGCTTGGCTTCTGTGCTCCCCACTTGCTGGTTGAGCCACCAGAGCCAATTGCATTTCCTGTTGACCCCTCATTGCACCCCTATCTCTGCTACTTGTGAGCAAGAAACTATCTTTTTTCATGCTTTACTGCATCAAGATCCCATTGTGTGACATCTGACATCCACCCAGATCAAAATTTAAAATTCAGCTTAACTAATTCAAAACAATAACCGTATATATATACACACACACACACACACACACACACACACACACACACATACCCCCCACACACACACACACAAGGGCTCTTAGGAGTTGGCAATGTTTTGTTATGTAAAAGGACAGATAGCAAATCTAGGATTTGTAGATATTTGGTCTCTGTCACATATTATTCTTTTTTCTGCTCCCTAATCTAGAGCATCAACTAAAATAAAAGTTATAGGTAATAAAACAAAAGTGGAGAAAAGATGGAATCATGAAATGAGTTTTATAAAAACAATTGTGACTTCCATTCAGAATCCTGCTATTATGTTTCCTTGTGGGGTTATCTGCTGAGTGATGGAACTGAAAAAATCCTGATAGATAAATAAAAAAAAGAAACTTCAACATATCAAATTTTATGAAGGTAAAATCCTTGATATTTTTTAAAAAGTAAATTGTTTCACTTAGAAGTTTTAGTAAGCCAAATACAAATAAACACAAATAAGTTTTATTAATTGAACATAATCAAAATCTAAATTTTAAAATATTATAAAAAATGTAAAACAAGATTAAATTTCAACAATTGACAGCTAATATTTTTTGAGTTTTTACTATATGCCACTGTAAAAAGCAATTTAAATATTTCCAGTAACTCATCTAATTCTTGCTATTCTTATAAGAGTGTTACTATTACTGTTACCATTTTAAGGATAAAGAAATTGAGTCAGAGGAAGTTCATCTCAATATTTGTGGTTATGTTTGATGAGCTTAGTTTGGTTTTTCTGAATATTTCTAAATAGCATAGAACTGATTTACCTAATTTGATTGATAGGGAGAGGAAATATTGGTAATTAATAACAAGCATTAGTTTCCCTATATTGATTTGAGTAAATTAAAATTGCCAAACTAAATGCAGCATTATGTTGGATCTGTATTTTACTGCATATTTTTGTAATTTTTCTATTAATAGGCTTGTTCATTTACAGTGTCATCTAGTAGGGTTTGGTTACAGAATGGGAGCCACTACTTCAGATAGGATGTGAGGAAAGACCTCTGATAAGGTGATATTTTATTTATGAGCAATCTCAACAAGTCATTAAACAAATATTTCTCAAAGCCCTACTACATCATTGTTCTAAGCCTTAGAGATATAACCTTGAAAATGAAAGAGATAAGGCCCTCCAAGGAACTTAAAAGAGAGAGGGACCAAGGAAAAGAGAGAGAGGAAAACAAATAAGTTAATTTTTAAAATATATTTTTATTACAGAAGTTGCGAACATACAAAACAATTATGCACATGTATAGAATTCCCATACAACTCTCCTTCACCAACACACCCCACTTTTTGGCTGCAAATTATGAGATAATATCATCAGACTATTACCACTTACTATGGTTCATAGTGTACATTTGGCATATTTTTTCAATAACCCCCTATTATTAACACAGTACCTCTTTGGCATGAATGCAAGAATATTACAGTATTGTTGTTAACTATAGTCCATAGCTTACATTAATTGCATTTTTCCCATGCTTCTCCACATTCCCACCACCCTGCAACAGTGATGTATATCCGTTCTAGTTCACAGAAGGACATTCTTGCATTTGTACAACCACAGTTCTCATCCACCTCCGGGTTCACTGTATTATTCAGTCCCTAGATTATTCTCTAGCTTTCTTTCAATTGACATTTACACCCCTAGACTATTGTTTTCAACCACAATCCCATGTATAAACCAGCTGCTACTCACTACAATGTGTTACCATCAACTCGATCAATTTCCACACTTTTAAGTCAAGTTAATTAAAACTTCTACATACATTAAGCATCAGTAATCCTTAACAGCCCTCCTCTTATCTCCTAATAACGTATACTCTAGGTTTTAACTCAATGTGTATGCTTCTCATATTTAGTTCATATTAGGGAGAACATGCAATATTTGTCCTTTTGTGTCTGGCTTATTTCACTTAGCATAATGTCTTCAAGATTCCTCCATGTTACCATATGTGTCTCAATTCATTTCTTCTTACTGCAGCATAGTATTTCATCATATGTATATACCACATTTTGTTTTTTCACTCATTGGTTGATGGACATTTGGGTTGTTTCCATCTTTTGGCAATTGTGAATAATGCTGCTATGAACATTGATGTGCAAATATCTATTCACATCACAGTTTTCAGTTCTTCTGGATGTATTCCTAATACAGGAACTGCTGGATCATATGGCAGTTCTATATTTAGCTTCATGAGGAACCGCCATACTGTCTTCCACAGAGGCTGCACCATTTTACAAACCCACCAACAGTGAAGGAGTGTTCCTATTTCTCCACATCCTCTCCAGCACTTGTTTTCTGTTTTTTTTTTTTTTTTTAATAATGGCCATTATATACAGTGTGAGATGATATCTCATTGTCGTTTTGATTTGCATTTCCCTAATAGTTAATGATATGGAACATTTTTTTCATGTGCTTTTTGGCCATTTGTATTTCCTTTTTGTCTATTTAAGACTTTTGCCCATTTTTTAATTGGATTGTTTGCTCTTTTTTTGTTAAGCTGTATGATCTCTTTATATAGAATGGAAATCATAACCTTATCAGATAAGTGTTTTCCAAATATTTTCTCCCTTTGAGTGGACTGCCTTTTTACTTTCTTGGTGATGTCTTTTGAATCACAAAAGTGTTTTAAGTTTGAGGAGATACTATATATGCATGTTTACTTTCTTGGCTCGTGCTTTCAGTGAAAGGTTCAAGAATCCACCACCTACCAACAGGTCTGGAAGATGTTTTCCTACATTTTCCTCTAGGAGCCTTATGGTTTCAAAAAAGTTAATTTTACATCTTAAATGTTATTAACAAATAAACAAATTGTTAAATAAATAAAAAAAGAAAGACTGCGGGATTGAGAGTGAGGGAAGATCATTTTTTTTTTTTAAGCCATTAGGGTCTCTTTTAAAGGTTTGATACCTGTTCTGAGACATGAATGTGCCAATATGTGAAAAAGGTACTCAAAAAAAGGGATGATCAGAGACAAAGGCCCCAAAATAGAGAAAATGCTACAGTGGAAGAGTCAGAAAACCTGTCATCAAATAACCAATTGTGTAACTTTAAGAGAAAATTCTTTGGTTACTCTGCACCTCGACTTCCTTATCCATAGTGAGTTGAGTAAGATGTTCTCAGAAAAGTATTTTAGTTTAACAATGTTCTTTATATTTCTGATTACTTTTACATTAAAGTCAATGTTATTAACGTTATAGTTGTAATCTATATTTGTATGTAGGCATTTATTGAAATAAAGCCGAGTGTTCTATTTGGAATGAAAAAAACAGCAACAACATGGATTGAGTTTCTCCTTGAGGTATTAATTCTCCATTTTCTTCTTTACACTTCAGTTTATTTACTTATAAAGCACTGTATTGTCACATTTACAAAGTTTGGTGTTGTAAGTTCAGATCTTTTATGGTAAATTTTATTAATTTTTGAAAAAACTTACCTTGGGTTCTTTTATATATTGCTTATAGATCATATAAACAATTATTAATTACATAGGTGTTTATCCTTATTTAATATGTTACACCACCATGGTTATGCAACAGACATTAAAACAATAAGAGAAATTTTTTAAAAATGTTTTTGAATAGCAACTTTGAATGCCATAATGCTATTGTAATATTATAATTTATTTTTAAGGCAAGATACTCTAGATTTTGCATTGAGATATCATTTAAAGCTGGGTATTAGTATATATGTTTATCTGCAGAGGTATGGCAAATAGATATTTCTATTTAACAAAATAGAACCTCACTGATAAAGTTGATTTCATGCATAAGACTTCAAGTATTTGCAAATATATCTTAAACATAGTTTGAGTAATATCAAACTTATATTCCTAAACTATATTTGTTTATGCATTATTAACTTACATATGTCCTGACAAATATATTAGGTATCTTTACTAATTTTTTTTCCAGTAATTAGAGATACAAGCTGTGATTCATTTCAAATGAAGGAATTGTGATAGTTATCACCCTAAGAAATAGAATTACAAATAGCAAGAAGTACTTGAACATGAAAATTCTTCAACAGATGTCTACTTCATTCCTATCATGTAAAATAAGTTATTATAGACATCGGACTAATATGCCAGGGACTGCAGGATGCATTCACACACACAAGTCATCTCTAGAACAATCTATGATTTTAATGTCTCATTGGAAGTTTTTCTTTTCAAGCAGCAAGTTACATGCAGACAGGAGTTATGGTCATGGTCAACTTCTTCAAATACAAAGACAATTTGCTTTAATCCTGCCTTGATTTTCATTTTTATAAAATAAGGATCCTGTCTGGATGGACTCTGGCTCATTTGGCTGAGCAAGATTTGATATATGATGCATCCAGACTGCCAAATACAAAACTCAAGAAGTTCTCACAACAATAATAAAAATAGTTAATAGCTACTGGGGAAAATACCAAGGTAGCAAAGGTTGCAAAAATAATTATTTGTCCTGTCTTTTTGGAATCAAATACCTATTAATTAGGCAATTTCACAAATTGTTTCAATCAATGACATTTAATTCTCACAAATAATACTGTGAAGTGCTGAATTCTGTCCATAAGGAACAAAAATTCACTCTGGCTAACTTAATTTTTTAAAAAAAGAAATTAGGTTAATAATAATTACAATTTAGAAAGAGATGAGAGAGAAGAGATAGAGAAGGGAACAAGGCAAAACTAAATAACCATTCTTATTGAAGGATAGATACATACACAGATCTAGAAATTTCAATAAGGAACAAATGGATTGTATATTTAGAGCATTGACTTTAGCTTCATCTCAATGTGATATTGTACTCAGTATTCAAATACCAGAAGCGAACGTCTGATTATCTCGAATGAATAACCCCTTGATAGCAGGTGATAGTAGGTAAGAGGCAGGTATAAATGGAATCTTCCCCAGGACCATGTAGAATGTAGTGTGAAGATTCCCCATAGAAAACTTAGGGTGATTTTACCAACAGAAGGGGGAAGGTTTTCTGTATAGAAGAAAGAAGTAGTGACCCATACTATGGGTATCACTTATTGATTTCAGAGAGATGAGTTACATTAATTTGGTTAAGGAAACACAACTTTGAACAGGAATTTTCCAAACTTCACACTCCATTCCTTTTCACAATACTTATAAGGCAAGGGTTAGAACATAGATTTCAACATTTTAGTTACCAGTAAACATTAGACAGAGGTCTGAGAATGGGATAAATACTTATGCATGCTCATGTGTTTGCAAGCGCACATATTTATAAACCCATGCAAATTAGAGGAAAAGAAATGCTTTATAGATTTATTTTTATAATTAAATGTGGCATATTTTTTCTGATACATAATGTCTATGTGAAAAGTCTTTATTATAGTTTTAGTCTCATTGGCCAGTCAAATTTTTTTTTAAAATGAAAACTTTTTTCTCAATGTTTCAGTTTTAAATACAAGGCATACATTTAATTATAGCCTGAAACAGATGCTCAACATATGGCACAGATATAGAGATGATTTTCATCATTATCAATTAAGTGCTCACTCGCTGAATATAATAGGTACTGTAAGGAGGATGTCAAAAGCTATAAATCTCTAAGCACAGTGAGTAGGGCCAGGTAAAATTTAAGCTTAATATGGAATAAGATGTTTTCTTGCTGTTCTTATTTCTATAAAAATTGAAGTTTTATTATTATAGCTTTATATCAAGTCTATTAATGTGCATTCTTAAATGCTCCAGAACAGTTTAGCATTTTAACTTTAGAGAAATAAAACCTTTATATATACCCAATCCTCAAACATAGTTGTATATATATTTTAAATACTTTTTAAATTTTTAAATTAATTTTTAATTTTAAAGAATCCTTAGATTACATAAATGTTACATAAAAATATAAGGGATTCCCGTATGCCCAATCCCTCCCCCTCCCACACTTTCCAACATTAACAACATCCTTCTTTAGTGTGGTACATTTGTTACAATTGATGAACACATATTGAAGCATTGCTACTAACTATGGATTACACTTTACATTATAGTTTACACATTCTGTCCCACCCAATTTTGTAGGTTATGACAAAACATACAATGGCCTGTATCGTCACTGCAATATCATGCAAGACAAATCCAATGTCCCCAAAATGACCCCATGTTACACCTATTATTCCTTCTCCCTCCTCTCAGCACCTCTGGTGGCCACTGCCCTTATATCAATGATAAGAGTTCTTCCATTGCTAGAATAAGTCTATAGTAGAATAATAATAATCTACTTGAGTCCAATGTTCATTCCCCAATCTTTAAGGATTTGGGGATGGTAGCACCCACTCTGTTTCTAATTGAGAGGGAGCTTAGATCCCATGGGACAGATGGATGGAACTCTCTTGCTTGCAGTTGTAGATTCTCTCTGTTCCTTGGGATGGGCATTATCCATCGTCATCTCCTTGTTAGCTGTCTTGGGTGAATCCAATGAACTTCAGAGTAGGTGTTGCAACTCTGATGAAATTCAGGACCCAACTGGCACATGGATGGACCAAAGATTTAGGTCTCTGGGACATATATTTATCAAGTATAGTGCTATTATAGGTTCAAATAAAAGGGGCAGAAAAGCCACGTGTAAAGAACCTATAAATGAGTCTAACTCTGTTACACTGGGGGTCATAAATTACCAAGTAAGGCCAAGGACAGGGTGCGAAATTCCTGAGCTGTCTACCCTGCTTATAGTGAAGTTAAATAACTTTTGCATGGATACTTACACACACAAATCCAAAATGAGACATGGAAATTTTTATGACAATCCTTTAGCTGCTCAAACATTTTTTGAAGTCCATCTAAAGGACTTTCGTGAAGCAAACACTTTGGGAGCTCTTACAGTTTGAAGTGTTAAGTGTAGGAGAGTACACAAAAGAATGGTCTAATTAAGGCCAGGGGTTCAGCTAAGGCTTTCCTGAAGGTATGAAATTTGAAGTAAATTCTTTTATATAAGTAGGAGTTATCAAATAAAGCTTACATTAGGAAGAGTAAATCAGGTGTGAAGAAACAGAGGTAGCAAACTATATAGCTTGAATATCTATGCAGATGATAGTACTGGTGAAAACAACTGGACATGTGTGTTTGGGGGGGAGCTAGATTTGAGGGAAAGTTAAAGTTTAGATATATTAAATTAAGGTGGCTGTATGGTATCCAAATAGAAAAATCCAATGACGCTTTGGAAATACTTATCTGGAGCTCATTCAGAATCCTAGACTCATTTGGCAAAGTTTTGGGACCATTGTGGGGCAGGGCACAACTTGGTGAAAACCTGTGTATTGAACTATGAATTGGAGTATTTATATTAAACGAAACCATTCTCTGACCCTATACATATTACAGGCTATTGGGTTGTAGAAAGAATGGATATGAAGAAGATCTCTGAAAATATATGTAATTTGCAAGGAAAAACAATGAAAAGATTGGTCCACAGGGTATTTAAGGAGCTATCATACCTAACTCCTAACTAGGTAGCAATATGCATACCTAAATAAAACTTCTAAAATATAGCCAAAAAGGCAGAGGGAAAATATGAATTAAAAAAAAAATGTTAAACTCCCACAGAAACTTAAAAAAGTATGAGTTTTGAGAAAACAGAGTGAAAGGGAAACAGATGTAGCTCAACCAGTTGGGCACCTGCCTACCACATGGGAGGTCCTGGGTTTTGGTCCCTGTGCCTCCTAAAGAAGACACAGACACCACACCTGCTGCAATGAGGTAGACACAGCACTTGCCACAACGAGCTAAACACCACACCCACTGCAACAACACCTAAATGAGCAGATGCCATAAGCCAGAAGATGCTGCAGCCTGTGGGGAGCAGATGTGGCTCAGGCCGTTGAACACTTGCCTCCCATTTGGGAGGTCCCAGGTTCAGTTCCCGGTCCTCCTAAAGAAAGCAATCAATCAATGAGCAGACAGACGAGAGAACCATCTAGGGGAGGGGAGGATAAGTTTAAAAAATAAAAATAAATAATAATTAAAAAAACAGAGTGGTAAGTCCTGTCTCAGGTAGGAAGTTCATCCTTTGTCTCCATTTACATTGGCTGAAGGATGGTCATTGATAATCTTGAGAGGATTATTTCAGGATAGTAATTAGAATGCAGTGGCTTGCATAGCAAATGGTATGTATGAACTGGAGTATATGAAGGGAAATAGAAATGTAGGTAAGTAAGTTGAGGAGGTATATTAAAAATATGTATTAAAAATTGAATACCTAAAATTATATCTAAAAGATTTCTGTTCACCAACTCTTTGGTAATTGTTAGCTGAGGTGGCTAACCTCTTCAAAGTTAGCTCCTGGTCAAATATAGCAAGACTGGAGGCAGTTTGTAATGTAAGTCTGTTCACTCAGTCTTCTGGGAAAGAGAAGATGATGAAGGAGAAATATGCCTCTATAAAATTTATTCTCAGAAGGAGAGCATGGCAAAGTTATACCTGAGTCAGCATGAAGGCGTCTAGTTTTCTGGAGGACACAAAAGAATTAATATGGTCAAAAAAAGAATAAATGCGCCATCATTGAGTCTGTATTTAATGCTAAAAGCAAATTACTATATTCTCCAAATATTTATTGAGCACTTCATACAAACCAATATCCAAATATGTAGTAGGTACTTAAAAATATATATTGAGAGACTGACTGACTGAGGAAGTAAAGAGCAAATCAAAGAACGCATGAATAACAAAGAGATTTATTTCACTGGCTTTAAGCTGACAAAATACTTACAGCCTCTCATTGGTTTTATCTTGTAACACCTTAAAAATTGCCACAAAGTGCTCTGTGCTCTACAAATCAATAAGGTGATTATTACATCAAATTAAATTTACATAAACATATTTTATAATGCAGTGTATGTATTATATACACTTTTACACTATGCATATACACACAGACCTTTTTAGTTCTCTTCCCTGCTTTTTTAAACTCACTGCTTAATTACTTAATTCCTAATTTTGAGTTCAAATAATGAACTTTCAATCCATATGCAACTCAAAGTTGGCAAATGCAAGTGTAACTAGTCCAGCAAACCTACATGCATTATTTTCATATGAAGCTTGGTATAATAAAATCTTAATTATTACTAGAAAAAAGACTCAAGGAGCTATGAAGGTAATTTTCTATGTAAAGTGTACAGCTTTTTAAAAAATGCTTTTGAATGTCGTGCTCTCAATATATAATACTTAGAAGAATTTATCATGTGATTAGCCAGAAAGGGTATTGATTTTCAGTACAATCAAATGTAACTGAGATTATTCATGAAAAATCTAACAATAAATAATTGTTGGCAAAAGCAATTTATACCATACGATCACTCTCTTTAATGCAGAAAAATTTTCATGGAAATGAGTATTTCAATAAATAAACAAAACCACAACTAAAATAAGTTACTGCTTTTTTCTGAAGTGCAAACACAGGCACACATTTACAGGATATTTTAGAAAGTAAAATGTACTGATATTGCGTTTAAATATTCCTGCCTCTGTATGTTCAGTTGTCTTTCAAAAATTTTACTTGTTTCAGGACTTATTTTTCTTTTAATTGTGACCCATATTTTACAGACTAATGAAGAATTGAATAATTCACACAATATGGACATCAGACAAATGATATTCCACTAGCCTGCATATTCTGTCTTTATCCCATGTCCCATTTTTAAATAACTTTATTAAGAAATTATTGATGAACCATACAATTCACCCATTCAAAGTATACAGTTAAATATTCTCTCCTTTTCTTT